>LD344623.1:25883-57161 GCA_001465055.1 Ptychodera flava
GCAGTGAAATTGAACCCATGCCGGAATCCACGACGTATTGTCCTGTTGTCTTAAGCAACAGGGGATCAGCGCCACGGTGAAGCCGTGAGCCGTGACGATGATGCGCCAGTCTGCAACGGTCGGCAACACACATGCCTGTCACCGTGTAATCTAGTACGTGAAAATAATCAATGAAAAAAAATACCCATTCAAATAAACAGTTGCTTCTAAATAATCAGTTTCAGCTCATTTTTTTTAAATCTAGAAAATGCGTCGGTATTGCCCTGAGAATAACTTGATTTGTTGAGAAGATCACACTCGTAGTGACCGTGACGTTGGCAGCCAGCGCGGCGGCGGAAAACTAGCTCCAGTCTCATGAACTTCGAATCGTCGATCAAAATCACATCTTTCGGCGCTTTTTTCTCACAAATTCAGCGAAATTGAAGTTTTTCATACATAAACTAAATATCTTTTTGGAATCAAGAATACCTTTCGGACGGGCGTTCTTCGGGTAAAATATTCCATCAGCAGGGTGCCAGTGGCCGACGCCACATTTCTTTTTGACGCTATCGTTAAAAATCATGACCTAAGATGACCTTCATACTAATCAAACCAATTACACTGCTCGTAACAAAGACAGCACCATAGGCGCGTCCATCAGCCAATCACACTATTTAACAAATAAAAGATCGCGCTCAAAAAGCCACAAACGGGTATTTAGAAACTGTTTTATGTTTATGCAGCTCCATGCGAGGAAAGGGGTCGCGAAACTGCTAATCGTACGCGTGTGCCGTCTAACAGCTGGCAGTGCAATCCCGAAATTACAGGTCTATAAAATAATCTAATGACGTTAAAAGTAGCCGGGAAAAAATGCAAAACAGCCGGGTTATTTACCCGGCACCCGGCTTCTAAGGACAACACTGACATACATACATACATACATACATACATACATACATAAATACATACATACATACATACATAGATAAATCATAAACAAGTTGCTTACATTTTTCTTTCAGTGTAACGGTAAAATTAACATTCCCCATATGATTACTGGCTTGGCATGTGTAGTTCCCACGGTCTCTGATGCTTACATTATTGATGATCAGCCTGCTTGTGATGACAAAGTCATTAATGCTGCTATGAAGATGCGTCCTAATGTTATTAGCCGCCTCTTCGGCCAGATCATACCATGTTATTTTCGGAAGTGGATTTCCATCGGCCTGGCAAACCAATTCAACAGAGTCTCCTTGATTTCCTGCTGCTTTGTTATTTCGCTCGGGGAACAAGATAATCGGTGGATCTAAAAGTGACCATGGAAACATTAAATTTGACACAGTATACATGTGCAAATACAGGCAACGAATTTATGATAGCTTCATGTAATATAATTACAGAGTACTAAAATACCTGTAACACTGGCCACCAATCACCCTACAATTATAAAGTGTAGCTATTACATTTTTTATACCACTCCAGGTCATGTGACCTATTGTTCTTGCCATCCATTTATCCCTGAAATCATGACTGCCACCCATTGTTCTCATGCAAATTAGTAATCAGTTACACTTTTTTCATATGTAAATAAGTAATCACCACACTTTGATGAAAGAAAATCATTATCATATCAATAAAAGTGTAGTAATTACTCATTTAAATATGAAAAAAGTATGAACGATTACTAATTTGCATGAGAACTATAGGTCCAGTCGAGATGCCTGAAGCATCCACACACATTCAATAACACAATAAAGACAATTTTTCAACTAATATGTTATAACATCACATTTTATAATTCAATTTTAACTTTCTTTGAACCATGCTTAATATAAGCAACATGATGATTTGTTGATGAAGATCTGTCTATTTTTTGATTCGGCGTCTTCTTGGGTTGGACCAATCCTGTCTGTCTTGTTATGTTGTTTCGTAGCAACTTAAGAAACTGGTTTACTTACAGCTTCCTCTGATTTAACACTAGATGAAAATTGTAGCTGTATTCGACACATGCTTTTGTAGTGAGATCGACAAACATTTGAGGCGCGTAAACCGTCATTTGATCTGTCACCTGTTTGTTCTTTGATAAGCTGCTCTCGAATTCCTCATTGTACAAAGATGTTGCCAAATTCACCTGAAATTATCAAACACAAATAGCATGGAAACAAGTACAGCCTTTTCATTTAATAAGTTTGTGAAATAGAGGAAAGAAATTCTGTGATATTGCCACACACACAACAAAATATTTTGATCAATGAATTTAATTTTATAAATTTACAGAATTCGTTTTTATAAATATCTTAGTAAAAGAATAAATTACCTTGCCAGAATGCCCAGTGTGATGGCCTTCTATCCAAGCCATCTCGCACATTTGCTTCACATAAAGACGCCTTTTATCTGGTAGGAGAACTAGATTACCCCTTGGTAAGGGTCGTCGATAGTACGGTCCTGTCGGCGGTATCATCGCCAAGTTCATTTTATAAGTTGAACTACACATCGTGGATTGGATGAACTCAGTAGTAGCGGCTGCTCTTATAGGGCAGTTTGCCCATGTAAAATCCACTTTGGTTGTTTTTACATGGCCGTCCATGGACCTCTAAGAAATCTCTAGGGTCATCAGATCAGATAAGTTGACAAGATCTATCTTGACTAGTCAAAAACACCAAAATGGCATTGAAAGCCTGATGCATCCACGAGGCAATCACATGCATCAACAGATTGAATGCCTTCTCCCAAGCCAATAGCCAATACGACAGAGTAAGGCAAGCAATTTTATTTAACCAATCAGACTAAAACAGTTTCCTTCTACACAGGTGCATTATACCACTCTGTAGCCCCTATTCAAATGCAGATTTGCAGTCGACCAGAGCCCTTGTCCTACTTGTCTGGGATAGGTCATTCTCCCAAACTCGCATGCCAGGTGCATAATGACCCCTGTGAACCTTTCGACGTACAATGGGTCGCTCCATTCCATTTTTGGTGTTCAAATGAAAAGTTGACAATTTATTGGTAGTAATTTTCAAATTTTATAGAAGATTGATCTGTTTTTCGTGGTATAAGTCGTTAATCGCACCTCGTAGGTGAGCTGTTACAGTTGTAATCACCACACTTATTGTCAGGAACATGTAAACATCACTCGGCCTTCGGCCTCGTGATGTTTACAAGTTCCTGACCATAAGTGTGGTGATTACAACTGTAACAGCACACCTACTCGTGCGATTAACTATACAAACAATATTTCGTGGACTGTATATCAATAAGGTAATATTTGCTATGATAGCACTGTTCAACCCGCTTGTCGTTGTTTCCCAGTCTGTGACTCGAAGATTTACGACTGTAATTCAACCCGGAGTGTGGTTGATCATTAACGGCATGCATTATTAATAAATAGGGATGTTAGCGACTAGAGTCCAGACATGGGTTGAAACATTGGTATTCTTGGAGATTTTACCATTTTAAGTTGAATGAACATACAGAGTGTTAGCATCCATCGATTAATATATGCTACCTGATAACGGTGTTAAGGGCATGCTGTCCCTGTTAATTACTCCATAACACTTTCTCAAAAATCACAGTTGGATATCACCTCTGGCAGGATTTATCATGTGAAGTCGATCGAACTTTTGTAACATTCTGTTTACTTACAATGTACATCCAATCTCATTGTTACAGAATCAATCACTAGGTCAGCATGCTCGGCGTTAGTCACTTCACATCGCAAGCTTGAACCATGATGAAGTCTCGTCAAGTGGAACTTAAGATCTTGTTCAGTTAATGTACCATGACAGAAACCATCTCGGTGTGTCTTAGGACCAAGTGATGATGTCACTTTATCATTATCAATGTACCAATTTAGATCAGGGGGTGGGTTACTGCTGCATGAAGTGCACCTCACAGTTAAAATCGTGTTGGCCTCCACATAGCCTTTGCCAGGAGAGTGTCCCCTCTCAGTTTCTATCACGGCGTTGCAGTTGCTTGGATACTTTGAAACTAATTACAGAAATAATAGAAAAGAGATACAGGTGCTTGAAGCCGTATGTAAATTTGCATAGCAATCAAAACACCAGGGTAGAGAGGTCAAAGTACATAACCTGACTGATAAGATGAACTTTTGATTTGCATCTCAACCAAAACGTGCTTTTTTCAATTGTTGGAGAAGTAAGCTGATATACAATTACATGCTGGCATGGCAGAGACATTTCAAGCAGTACCATTATCGCCTATATGTATGAACACTTACAGTAGACAGTAATTTGAATGTCTTGTGATTCTACACTATTTAATGTAGAGAATTTCGTGTTCATCGCTCGGCATCTGAACAACGCCCCATTGTCCTGTGGTGTGGTAGTAATGATCAGCTTCTGTTCTGATACTTTTCCATTGTATTGACCATTTTTGTCAGAAACGTTGCCGATGCTGACAGATTCGTCTCCGTTGCTGACAATTGAACCATTCCTGTACCATGATATCATTGCTGCGGGGTTACTGCTGCTCGTAGTGCATGTCAAGGTCACATTTTTACCGGAACTGACAGGGTCGATAGCGTTGGTAGATATTTGTACATTCACCACTGGAACTATAAAAGAAAAAAATGTTTATGTTTAAATAATAGTGCTACCTTAAAAGCCGTGTCAGACTCTATCATAACTGCAAATTAAAGATATGCATCTATCAACAGGAAACACCATTTAAGTGACGGTTTTACACTTACACCATAATTGTGTTGTTTATGTAAAAAGGTAGGTCAAATTCTTCTTTTTGTTTTAGTGCAGCTACATTTCAGCATCAATTCAAGCACAAAAGAGGAAGTAACAGTAAAGCTTACAGTATATATCGACCAATGTTTTGTTGCTTCCATACCCCGTCCCTCCGATTTCTTCACAGAACTGGTTTTTCGCTCTGCATGTGTATGTTCCCCATTGTGATCTCTGGATGTTGTTTATGACTAATGTCCTACTTTGCGTGGTAGTTCTGTTAGGAGAGATCCACTCTACATTACTTGTCACTGGCACCGAGTCTACCTCACATGTTATATGTATGTCATCCCCTTCTTTAACGCCCTGCACCATTGGAATGGTGACGATCGGATCATCTGAAAAAAGTAATGAGGTGAAATGCTTCTTGCGTTGTTCTGTCTGAATAGAAAACCATAGGACAGAGCTTTATACTAGGTAATGTAAAAGTTCAACGAACCCCGTGTCTGATGAACTCTTCTCCCATTGACAATGCTATCCTACATATCATTGAACCTCATTACAATATTTCAAAGCACACAATTGTAAATATCGATCGATCGAATGACATAAAACTTCAAAAATATTTGCTTAATGTCCTTATAAAATTTGTATCTGTGAACCATGGTAAGTAGTTTATGGTTTACTCAAGGAGTTGTTTGAAAAAGCCAATGGAAACATTGTCCCCTTTTAATTAAAATAAGTATTTGTTGAATTGGTAATTACACCGTTCTACTTGCCTATAGGTACCTTTATAAAATTGTAACCATGGTTTATCTATGTCCCAAAATTATTCGCTGTTGCGAAAGAATGTAAATAACATTAAAGTACATAGAATGACAAAGCAATTATTTTTAAAAACAGAAAAAATCAGCTCAAATATATTTACATCTTTACTTCCTAAGTTGTAGTGCTGACCTTGCATGAGGTAAAAACTGTTGCATTGTGTAAAATCCCATGGGCATGTTGACTTTTTGTCCGGCAAATCTTTAAAGGTTAACAATTTAACAGCTTACCCCTTTCATTGTACAAAGTGGCAAGGTGCATAAATTAGGGACCAGCAAACAATACAGAATGGTGCACATGTTTAAGCCGCTCTTGTACTTTTTGATGAATACTATTCTATAACCATGGCAGGATGATAATTTTTTTAAGATTGAAACTCAACGTTAGCATCAACACCGACCTAAGCACCTTTATGGCTGTTGCTTGAATTATTCCTGTGAAGAACAGTAAAAAAGACTTAATGTAAACCAGGGCAAAAGACCTCGTGAGCCTTTTTTGAGAATTTAGCGTTGAGCCAGGCATAGTCAATATCGACATAGTTACAGCATGACTCATATAATCTATAAATATTTGACAATAGGAATTTCAGTAAGTACCATAGTTACAAACGTACATGTTGCGTGCTTTCTAACACTGAACCAAGTTAACCATTAACCTGTTATACGTACCCTCAAGGATCTGCATGTGTCGGCAATGTCACAAGCAAGTCAATAGGTACCTTAAAGTTACAGTGCCAAACATATTATGTTTATGGTTCACTCCATTAGCTATTGTATGTAGGTCACCCGAATACATTTTGACTCGCATAAGTAAAGATTAAAGCAGAAAACATTCTACAATTCACCTGTGAATATTCAATCGATTACAGCGATAATATCTACTCCAGCCGTCCTTAAAATCATACGTGTAAATTCTAAAAGGGTATGCAGTCCCTAATATTATCGCGAAAAGTTAAGTAAATGACACAAATATTAGATATTGACTGTTTGAACAGACATACTTCAATATGTCCACAGAGAAGCGTGAGTGCTCATTTTACATCTTTTATGTGGTCTTTGAATGTTATTGAATCCAAAGTCGATATAGAACTAGTAATGACCACGAGGAAACGGTTGTGTTCCTAGCGCATTTTTGTCAAAAAATTCTGACTCTCAACCTAAAGTACCCGCTCAATTTGCAAAGAAGTTAGCAATCAAAATTGCTCTGCTACAACGCCCACCTCTAGTCAAATGATGGTTCAACTCTACGGCACTTACGAATTTTTATTTGCATTCGTCACCAGTCCTAATTGTTTACCACATAGCACAACTCATGTGCCCTTCAAGGCATAGAATACTTAGATAGAAACGATTAATCGAATCATATATTAGCGGTAGCACATGATAGCTTGGCAAAAGTTTACATCAAATCGATCATTGGATACCAGGGTCAAAGATACCATCTTCTGAAACCTGTGTTTTGTGACAATATTACAGTAATAATGGCGGAAATATTTAGGAAGTGTCTCAAACTGATGAATCAAAGTTATAAAAATACGAATCAGAGCCGTTGTAATTTAATTAATATGACCTTGTAGAATAACAGAGGAAATCAGCATGATATCGATTCAGTAACTGAATTCTAAGTGTGAAGCATGATTATTTGGATTCCATTTAGTCGTTTTCACGTTATTTTACGGAAAGATGAAACACGTAAGCAATAGTTAGTTTCCTCTGTCCACTCTATATATGGAAATCTTTACCACGTTGACGTCGTGGTTAAACCCGGATTTTATGTAGTAGTGTACTTGTCACGTTGGAAAATATTTTACAATATGAAACAATATGTGATGTATATGATCGAAAGTGACTTTATTGCTCCAAAATGGTTGATTTGGGATGATAATCGCTGTCACTTTCGATCATTTATGTCACTTTTTGTTTCAAACGGGTACTAATTTTTTTATGTGAAAACAACTCAATATAAGCAATAACTTTCATTTGATTTGATACTTACATTGTACAATAACTTTAGTCACAACAGAATCCTTACCACTCTTGTTATTATAGTATAGATTACTGACGACACACACAAACGAAATAGCTGAACTATTCTTTCCAGGTTGTATGTTAGCGATTTCCAAAGGATTAGGTATGCTTGCGTCTTTTTCACCAAGCCTTTTCCATTTTACATCCGTATTTTCTGGTTTCCCAGGAGTGTACGAGCAATTGATTCGTAACTTACTATCTTTTTTTACGCATACTTCTGCAGGCGCTGCCGCCTTTGGTGGATCTAAATGTAAAAAGGTTAATTTGAAATGATATTTATGAGCAATACGATCAGCAGTTAGGCTTCTTCACTCAATAGTCGGACAATTTTACTTACATTGATGTGTAATCACCAATTACTGTAATCCCATTTTAAAGTCAGCGGTACACAAGTCTACTGACATTTTAGCAATTTTATATAGAGTCATATATGACTTGCTACCTAAATGAAGTTCATAAAACTATCATAATGGCAAAAACCTCGTGTTGCAGCACTACAGTCTTACTATTTCGTCACTACCCGACGCAAATGGGAACCTTTAATTCAGCGTGTCCAAGTTCTCGTGCACACCATCTCAACCTTGTAAGCTTTTGATTAGTTATATAGCTTTCTTTGAAAGTGCGATAGTTTGCATAAAATCTCTTGGAAATGTATATTGAGATCCAAAAAGCATATAATAGTAGGTTTATCAACAAATATGGTCCTGTTTGAACTCAGACTCCGTGCGTAGCATGCATCCATGGATTGGCTGTACGGTCTGCACGGATCACTCGTCTAAAAACGGCCACAATTTGCAAACAGCTCTGTCCTACATTAAGGCGATGGGCGAGTTAGAGGAAACGTTTCCTGCTGGTTTCATGAAAATTTACATATCTCAGACAAATTTGCCAGACTATCCTGTATTATATATGCAAAATATGAATTCCTACCGATACAAATATCTGACAGTGTGTTTTAGATAAAACTTCGTATCTTTTATAAACAACTGATTAAGTTCTCGAGTTCCATGATTTTATCGTTTATCCCCTATGTGTCCACATTTTTCTACATTGATTGACCTTTGCTTTGTAAACAAACTTACATTGGAGATGTAGTATTATATCTTCTGGACAAGTCAAGGGAGACGAAATACTGTTATGTGTCAGATTGCAGTAAAGTGAGGTTCCGTCGTCTGCTCTCTCTACCTTCCTTGTATACCTCAATGGACTGTTGCCTGTTAGTGACGTTTCCTCTCCATTTTCAATCCACGTCAGCAGTCCTGGTGGTGTAGCTTTTTCTTCAACTTTACATTCCAGATTTACTGTACTTCCTTCGATGACTTCATTCTTAGGACCAATTTTAGATAATGAGTGGCACTCTGGACCACTATCTAAAGAAGTAAGTTAGCGTTTTTCACAATAGCCTTCATGTGAGGAAAAGGCTTTGTCTTCGATTAGGCGTTTTCTCGTCGTTCCCTTTGAAACCTCATAAAATGTTTATCAGACGTACACATCAATTTTTTAATTGAATGCTCATGAACAATTTTGTCGGAAATGACGACCCAAGCCCTTGCTAAGTCTTTCTGTCAAAATAATACACAATAGTCCTGTATACATTCAAATACATACCTAGAACAATCACTGAAGTAGACTCTCCATCCGGGTGATTTTCATTGTAGCATTTCCATGTTCCTTCGTCACTTATGCTAACAGCTTTGATGATAAGGTTCGCTTCACCATTTCTAAAATCACCGAATACTTCACAGCAATCATCGTAAGAGGTATCTCCTTCAGTTATCATTTTGTTTACAGGTGTTTCCATTGACCAATCCGGCGCTGAGCCAACATTAAATTTACAATAAATAGTGACAGACTCTCCAGATATTGCCAAGATCTCCGTTGATGTGACTTCTCTGCGAGACTTTATTCCAACCACTACTGATAGCGAGCAGCAAAAATAACGAATCAGTTGACGATAATGTATTGAACAAGATGTTTTGATATTTTACCTATAATAAATGAATCCCCTTATATAAAACATGTGCAAGCAAATGTTATAAGTCGATTCATATGTGATGGTACTACCGAATGCGAATATAAAACGGTACCTTTTATACTGTTCAATATGCACAACACACACACAGAAGCCAGAAGTAGCAGTTTTTCCGCCATCTATAGTTGCAACAGCATACACGGGCGGGGAAACTGAGTTGACCAAGTATCTGTAATTGAAGTGAAAGATAATGAGGGACAACATCAGTCGTGTGACATTGCCTTAGACAGGAACACTATGGAAAAAGGGAGAGACTCTAAAGAAAATGTTCTACGTTCTCGGCGATGGTGAGATTCCATTTCTACTCCCAGTATCTGGTGAGAATTTGCGAGATAGCGAGAAGTGTTACCTTTGATGTGAATAAAGTATGACTATCTGAATCTCACTTGTGAGACTAATAGAATCTCACCCCCCAAGGACCCGGGATCAGATTTCTCACACGAGTTGGCGATATTTTGTCTCACATGAGCCGCAGGCGAATGTGAGACAAAATATCCCAAACGAGTGTGAGAAATCTAATCCCAGGTCCTTGGGGTGTTAGATTCTTTTTCTCACATGACCACAAAATGCGTTAAATTCACACTGGTAACATTGAATGTTTAACTGTATCAGCGACTATCCTACTTCGTGGCCATCTACAGTATTCCGTGTCACTTAAATGCAGGCTCCGTGTCTAGTTCCGCTGCCGATACTTCAACTTCTGCTACGGACGAGATGTCCAACAGAAAATAAATGGCCATATATGTTCCAAGTGGCCTATGTTCACCAGTTATTTCGAAAATTTTTTCCGTTTTTTTTTGTGAGTCTGTCACTACCCCGGGGTTACAAACAACGTACAAAGTTATCCAAAATCATGACTTTGCTGTCGTCTGCTCCCGTAATCTGACCTGGTCATTTTGCAGTTCTGGTCCGTGTGTTACTCATCGTACCATTGGATAATATTTTCGCGTGGAACGAAAAGCTGTTTATCATCCAATCAGAGCTCGTGTAATATGTACGGCAGAGTGTGAGGCGGTTTCTGAGAGTGTGAGATCGATTTTTCCTACACCGTCGATCCAACACTCCCGGTGGCCAGGAATGTGAGAATGGATATTCTCACTCTCACTGTTATTAATGACAATGAAGCTTGCTCACCGAGAGGTAACTGCGCCTTTTGGAGCAACAAGTTATATACTTCTATACTGACCTAGATTTTGATAAGAGTTCTTTAGTAGAACCCTCGGTTAATGACAGGCTAACACGGATGCACGAATGAGTACGTCAATATTTGAACAGCTCAGGCCAGCGTAAACATTCGCCGGTGGCATAAAGAACTTTTGACCTTGGTCCACTAATCAAACTTAGATGACGAAAACAAGTTTCGAGCCGTGGTCGTCCACAACTTACTGGTCCAGGATCAGACTGCGCGCTAACGGTATCTGCAGCACCCTTAATTGTAGTCCTGCGCATATACGTGTATGTCAGGAACTACGGCCCGGAAGCAATTGATATCTCGTCCATAAAAAGCAATATGTTGGCTTTAGCACTTTGGTAGAGACATTGCGGCTGGGGTATGCAAAGTCATCGCTAAAAGGGGGACTGGTTTGTATATCCAGGAATCACCAACAGGGAGTCGGGCTATCAGGGCGTTGTGTGAATTCACCATTCACACTCGGTTCGTTACTTAGTACATACATGCCGAGTAACATCTCGGCAAGCGGACCTTTGTACAAATATGAATGCAACTTGCCATATCCACCCCTACACACTTACACAGAGCTTACAAAGATCCGTGAAAATAAATTGTTGCACATTGCATATACATGATATGCAAAATATTATGTTCACTGCCATGAACGCGAATGCATCAAAACGGAATTCAGAAATTATCACTGAAAATTATAATCGTTTTTTTTATTTCAATGTACTCCGTATGAAAATTACCGCAAGTCACTATTAGACAAGATATTAACTGCTAGGCCAGATTTTAATGACTTAAGCAAGGATAACAATTTGTGTATATACTTATGACAAAATATTGTAATGATGTAGCAGACTACATAAGGCATTTTCGAGAAGAAAAAGCACACTTTACAAATAAAGTATTCCTGTTTTTAAATGTGATATGTATTACGTGTCTTATAAGCCCAGCGGGCTGGTTATGGCAATGGAAAACACTTCATCGTAACTTATTTATTTACATGCCAAGATTCCCCGGCACAAATGCTGTAGGTTCGAAATCATTTCCATATGAAAAGACACCTTACTTGAGGTGTGAACTGACTGTTAATCGGTGACTGCTCTACAAATATCGCGGGTGATGTCAGGTCTACGTTACGCCCTGACCACTCGAAATACTAGGTTTCATCAAATTCGGTTTGTTACTTTTTAAAATATCATTGGAATAAAATCTTATCCCATTTCATAGACTGGAATCGGAAATCATCTCCGAAAACCAGAATGTGATTCACTTTTGAAAAGGATTTAGAGATGACATTTACATCTTTATCGAAACACGAAACAAACTGACTGGAGCCCTAGAATAAAGGAAATGCATTCAACATTTCAATTTACAGTTGAGAAATACCTAAAAAAACAACATTTTCCGACGTTGAAATATTTCAGTGCTCAAAGCAAAACTAAGAAATCATTCTTGATATTAAAACAAATGCAAAACCAACCGGAACGTTCCAATGCCTGCTCAGAGGATCACCCAAAAACAACCTTTAAGGGACCCATCAAAGGCGAAATTCTTAGATACTCGCCTACATGCAATACCCAATCGATTTCAAGAAAAAAGTAGAATTCTTCACAAGCAAATTAATAGACAGAGAATGCACGGCAACATAAAACAAACAGAAACCATACTCAAAAACGTTAATAGAAAAAACAAACAAACAAATATTCACAACATAAAATGACTTGATCTTCACAACAACATTTAGGCTCAACACATATCAAAACAAAGGATAAAAAAGAAAGCCCGTCAAAATATTTGGAAGAACCTGAAAAGTGGGAAGGATTAAAAACCCTTTTGCCAAAACAACCAACAAGAGCCTACAATAAAAACAAGTGTATAAATTAAAGCAGCGGCATTGAGGGTTCAAATGAATCCAAACAAATGCCAAGGCCGTATCTGTGATGAAATATCTGAAAATTAGGTAAAACGTCACCACAAGGAACCTTCATACAAAATTTCAAAGCAATTGGATGAGTAGTTTCTAAGAAGAAGATTTTTGACCTGTTTTTTTTAGCAAAAATGGCGAAATTGCAAAAAAAAAGAGTCGTGCATAGATCAGCACAATTCAATACATCTTGAAGGAATTATCTCCAGAAACCTGTATACCAAATTTCAAAACAAACCACCACGTAATTTTACAAAAAAAATATTTCTTTGATAAACGACATATTTCCCCAAAATATAGGCCTAAATACGCATATTTCATCAAGATTTCATCAAATATGGCCAAGTGTTTTTGAAAATTAGGTTTTGTCAGAAATTCGTTAAACTTTGTTACAAATAGGGTTGATTGTTACAAATAGGGTTGACATGTCACCCCTATTTGTAACAATCAACCCAATTTGTAACAAAATTTAACCCAATATAGCATAGTATGATTTCGGTCAGAAAACTAGATTTTTAACATTTTTGACCGAAATTGGTGAAAATTGCGCGGAAACACACTTTTGGCATGTATCTGCACGACGTGATTATATCTTACGAGTAGGCCTGTTATCCCAGGCAACCTGCACAACACAGTTAATCTAACGAGCATTTTCGGAAAAAATGAGTTTCGACAAGGCAAAAATAAAAATTGCCCCCAAACATACTAATATATATATTTCATCAAGGTTTCATCAAATACGGCCAAGTATTTTCGAAAATAAGGTTTTGTTACAAGTTGGTTAAATCTTGTTACAAATAGGGTTGATTGTTACAAATAGGGTTAACACGTCAACCCTATTTGTAACAATCAACCCAATTTGTAACAAAAGTTAACGCCATATAGGTGTAGTATGATTTTGGTCAGAAAACAAGATTTTAAACATTTTCGACCGAAATTGGTGACAAAATTGCCCCGAAACAAACTTTTGGCATGTATCTCCATGACCTGATTGCATCTTACGAGTAGGGCTCTTATCCCTAGGAACCTGCACAACGAAATTTAATCTCACGAGCATTTTCGGAAAAAATTTGTTTCGACAAGAAGGCAAAGAAAATTGCCCCCGAACATACTAATATATATATATTTAATCAAGATTTCATCAAATACGGTCAAGTTTTTTGAAAATTAGGTTTTGTTACAAATTGGTTAATCTTTGTTACAAATAGGGTTGATTGTTACAAATAGGGTTGACACGTCAACCCTATTTGTAACAATCAACCCAATTTGTAACAAAATTTAACCCAATATAGGTTTAGTACGATTTCCGTCAGAAAACAAGATTTTTAACATTTTTGACCGAAATTGGTGAAAATTGCCCCGAAACAAACTTTTGGCATGTATCTGCACGACTTGATTATATCTTACGAATAGGCCTCTTATCCAAGGCAACCTGCACAACGAAAATAAATCTAAGAGCATTTTCGGAAAAATGAGTTTCGACAAGGAAAAAATAAGAATTGCCGCCAAACATACTAATATGTATATTTCATAAAGATTTCATCAAATACGGCCAAGTGCTTTTGAAAATTAGGTTTTGTTACAAATTGGTTAAACTTTGTTACAAATAGGGTTGACACGTCAACCCTATTTGTAACAATCAACCCAATTTGTAACAAAAGTTAACCCAATATAGGTTTAGTATGATTTCCGTCAGAAAACAAGATTTTAAACATTTTCGACCGAAATTGGTGGAAATTGCCCCGAAACAAACTTTTGGCATGTATCTCCATGACTTGATTGTATCTTACGAGTAGGGCTCTTATCCCTAGAAACCTGCACAACAACATTTAATCTAACGAGCATTTTTGGAAACAAATGAGTTTCGACATGGAAAAAAAAAGAAAATTGCCCCAAACATATAAATATGTATATTTCATCACGATTTCATCAAATACGGCCAAGTTTCTTTGAAAATTAGGTTTTGTTACAAATAGGGTTGATTGTTACAAATAGGGTTGACATGTCACCCCTATTTGTAACAATCAACCCAATTTGTAACAGAAGCAGTTTCGGAAAAATGAGATGTGACAAGGAAAAAAAAAGAAAATTGCCCCCAAACATACAAATATGCATATTTTATTAATATTTCAACAAATACGGCAAAGTTTTTTTGAAAATTAAGTTTTGTTACAAATAGGGTTGATTGTTACAAATAGGGGTGATACACGCAAGGACTTTAAAGGAATAGTCAAGTTCACCAAAATTAAACTCCTTGAGTAGATCTCAATGTCATCATAATTGCATAACTGGTTTGTTAAGTTGTTCAAGAAGTGGATGCTCCAGTTGCACGTGAAGAAAACAATATTTACTTTTCCCTGTAGGGTTTCTGAGTTGAGGGTTTTATTATTGAAATCTCTCCATGTATCTGATGTATCGACAAAATGTAAACATTGGTTGCATGTTATGTATTTCAGTCAATGCCTCTATTAAATCAGAAAAATTTGCTGTATGCCTCTAAAAGATTATATTTTTTGTCAACACATTAACTGCCTTGTGGGTTGATTGTCTTAAAATTATCACAAAAGTAGAAAGATGACGAGAAACCAATCAAATTGATGTGACATATTCACCCCTAGTGCCTGTATATTTAGTTATTCTACCATTACATCCAGCTGTTTGTTATCTCTATCACTCTCCATGGCCAAGGCACACTAGAGGGCCAATGCCATCTCTCAGTCTGTATATCTCAGACTGTCTGTATATGCATCCATCCTCCGGTCTTTCTGTACGGTAGATCAAGTTTGTGGACCTCATAACTGAATAATTTCCACAGTAAATGTGTAAAGCTTCCAAAAGTGGAATGCCTAGATGGTTCTCTATAAAAGAATGGAATGTTGTACACGCTGATAAAAGAATAAGAAAAAATAATTGTTTTCTTAATTTCCAATATTTCTATTGACAAGAAATTGATTACTTTGTTATTCGGTACATATATTGGTAGGGACAATGCATGCGATATTTTGGCCCACATTACTAGATCTGTACCAAAAAAACTTCTTTTAAACACATCACAGAGATAGTTCCATGCTAATTTTTGTAAAGCAGTGTGTTAGCTGCACTGGTTAATCACAAGAAACTAATAAAATTGTGTAACGTATTCACCCTGAGTGCCTGTATATTCAACTATGTTATCATTAAATTGGTATTTTGTAAGTTTGAGTTTCTTCCAATTTTTGGTCAAAAGTCAAGTGTTCAGGAATAACATGTCAAATACCAGGTATCGAATTCGGATTTTAAGTTCTCATGGATCATCTGATTACCATTTATCAAAATATTGATGAAATTTGGATAAGTAAATATGGGCAAATTGTATATGAAACAGAAGTTTGTTATTGTTGATATTTAGCCAGTGCAGCTGACACACTGTTTTACAAAACAATTAGCATGGGAATATCTATATGTTGTGTTTAAAAAAGATTTGGGGTACAGATCTAGTATGGAAAAGGCAAAATACGATATTCTTGAGGTCATTGTCCCAATTGCAAAACATTACGACTTGTTGCACATCTTCTCTGTGTATTTGTGGTAGATACATGCTCATCTGTAAATGAGTATTTGTTCAAATGAAGTCAACATTGGTAAAAATACTAATGAGCAACAAAAGTGTATACTTGTCGGTCAGTTTGTTTTGGCAAGGTAGCCAACATACCATATTGTACATAAAGTGTTGCATTGAAGTCCCCATGAGTGGATCTAAAACAAGCTGTGGTATATATTGTAAGCAAGCAGCCTTTCATTTACAAGATGCGGGATAACATAAGTGTGATTCACAAAGAAGCCATCTGTATAGACAGCAAACTTTGCTGCTTAATTCAGCAAGGTCAGGTTATTAATCACTCTTACATCTGTGGATGTAAATATTAAATTTTTGTTTGAACAAATGCTTGCAAATTTGGTTTGAAATATTTAGTTTCTTTCATTATCATATTGTATATTTTTTGAATTGTTTGTCTTTTTAAGTCAAGTAATGGCTTCTATGCAAATCCCTAGTTTGGTGTTTTTAAATTTAGTTTGAAGGGCTTTAAAACAGATCTACATATGTACAGGCATCTTTGGTATTCATCTATACAGGTTTGTGTTAGGATGTTTCTCCATTTGTTTATGATGGTGCAATACTTGTTTAACTGGGTGGAAATTTGGGATATATCATTATCATGCGGGTGTGGCAGCATCGTTAACAGTGGAACTGGTTAAGAATGCCCATTATTACATGTTGTCTTAGTCTTCGATAGTGCAACTATAGACCGTAGTCAGACCAAATATTCTCTACATTAATTTTTTGCGATACAATATTATAGGATTAGCCTTTACTTTGGTATGGCAGATTGTATCATTAATTATGATGTACCGGGTTACATAGTATTGTCTGACTTTTCCTGCAGAATCGTCGATTTGCAACTCTAAAATATGCAAAGTTCAAAAAGTAAGCACCCTTATAGATTGACGATATATTTATATTTACGATGTTTACGTCTTCAGTTTTTCTCTTTCCGAGCTACCTCAAAGCGCAAGATTTCTCGGGTCTCTTTCCCTGTTTTGTTTATATAGCCGCCATCTTGCCCATTTTACAGTATTACGTAGTGACCTTTCATCTATTTGCAGTCTGACAAAGTCAGACAAGTCCAGCGAGTTAGCTCCATTCCCTAATGATGAGATTTGTTTCCATTTTAGTCTTCTGTTTGCTCTGTGAAGGTAGTGGGGGTAAGTGGATTTATATATTTTCACTGAGTGAAGTTCCTTTCAAGTTCATTCTTGTAAATATTAGGACATCACTGTTGGCGTATGGAAGCGAGCGTTCAGAACACTTATGACTTGGATAAGTGGCTACACGTCTCTCACACGAGGTAGTTTCAGTATTACGTTTGCATTATCACTTCTACATAAATTAGTTCTAATCGAATACCACGTTTGACGAATGTGATCAGAAACTGCGTACAAAAGTGCACATAGTCGAATCACAATTCAGTCCTTAAGCAAAACTAGGTCATTTACGATGCAATTCACATTGTCAGTGTCTCCAGCCGAGCAAGCGCAGATAACCTACGCGTTTAATACACCCGAATGAGGACTCATTTGCTTTATGTAAGATGTTAGCGCTACACTTTTCAAAAATCGTGTGGAAAATCCAAACTCGGCTATTGTCTCAAAGAGACCAATGGTTTAAGTTACGATTAATGCAGTCGGAACAGATATTACCCCTCATGGTTACCAAGTTGTGGCTTGACAATGACATGTTTTGAACAGAAATACAATCCGCTGGGCTCAATATGCTTACGTGAAATATTGGTGTCTTTCTAAAACACGATGATTCGCATAAGCATAGGCTCTCCGCATGGACGCTCCCCCGATCAGCCGTCAGAGAATATCAAATATTTTACAACAATGAATGTCCTCATATGAGAAACTACAGACCCTCTTTTTCGAGGGTCTGTGAGGAAACCAGTCTGGGCGTATGTTTGTACTCGCCGATCACACGCCTTCACGGCTATTCAAACCTAGGTCACGTTCAGAAGTGTACCATTATTGAAATATACTGTATAAAGCAGTGTAACGGACAAGGGAGTGGACTTTCAATCACTTGAACATTAACAGTTCACTCGGCGACAAACAAATAATACTTTAACATACGTAACCGCGCATCGATATTGAAAATCTTTTAAATTTAGGCAGTTGCCAGTCTTTGCTGCGAGATTCTTTGCAAAGGCTTGAAGGCACAGCACTGGGATTCGGTATCCACGAATCCCCCGGCACAAAGTCAAAACCTCAAGGACAGAGTGGTGATATCTTTGTAATCAGGCAACTTCCCAGCTACATATAACCTATTTCGGATTTCCATATGCCCTGCTGACAACTTTTGGATGTAAAAAATTCGTCCTTCCCTATTTGCCGAACAATATCAATTTCAAACGTTCTACTTCCCAATGGAAAATAGGTTGTATGGTTTTATTTCTATCATAAGAAATGAGGAAAACATTCGGTCAACTCTTCTGCAGAGTACAAGCTCATTTCTAAAGACACAACATTAGACAGTTTTGGGATTAAATATCTGCCAAATAAATCGTTTCATTATCACAGTCGGAGGCAAATTAAGAATATCTATTTTAACGATGTGGCTTTATAAAATACAATGCAGTAATGCGGAGTAACCTGTATCAGTTGTCTTAAAAATATACACTATCTTACGAAAAAAAAATTGCTGTGTAGAATGATCGAAATCCTTTCTCCCGATGAGTCTCAATTTCTCCACTCTCTCTATTTATATCCTTTAAGGTATACATTCGTGGGTTTACGGTCCAAAGAACACAACAGTGATTGAAGGAAGACAAGCAACGCTAAAGTGCCGACTGAACATTCGTCCGGGATCAGCTTCTCTTCCACGCTGGTATAAAGTTTACCCAAATAACACATTCACTTATTTGTCTCGTGGTGGCACATCTTTTAATCGACGTTTTGCTATTATCGGAAACCATAGTATTGGAGAATACAACCTGGTAATTACAAATATCAGCATATACGACTCGAAAATCGTGTGGAAGTGCGCAAACATCGAATCAAATCCTCAATTTAAAACAGCTCATGTGTCAGTAATTGGTGAGTATTTGATAAGTAATTTCACCAACTTCACATCTATTTTTTCGCATAGCCGTCAGAGCTGAATTCAATTATTTCGATGTATTTCAGTTTTTCTCCATTAAATTCGTGCTGGTCTTCCAGCTGCGTATCAGAATAATAACCTTGCCCAACACCGTTGAACTGTTTAAAAGCAAGGGATATAGAAAATTTACTTTATATGAGCAAACATATGTGAATGCATGTGCCGCTCTCACACTAAAACTAGTAGTTGCCTCAATCAGTACATAGTTATCGTAATTTTTAAGACAATTCAGTCGTTTTGGTCCATGTTTGAGCCTTATAAGTCGTCTGTTGTTGAAGGTAGCTAAACATTGTATCATTTGTTCGACCCTTTGCTGTATGAACCGCTGTTTCTTTCAGTTTGTATGCAATCATTTTGTATTTTGTTTTTGCTTAGAGTAATTTGAAGTTACTTAACTCGCTATCATGTGATCCGATCGGTTTCTTACAAAAACAAATTGTAATGCGGCTGACTATTCTCGAAATTTTGATTAGTTTGGTTTCTATTATCTTTGCATGATTTGAAACTAGTATTTTATTTAATGAATGATTGAGACTCTTGACACGACACCTACAACTCTTCAGTAGCACGTACCTCGGACAACTAAATTTATGTGTGACGGTGTTTTCGTACACAGTAGGTATACATGCCGTGAGTGCAATGATAGGTCTCCTCTCCCGCTTGGCTAAATCCACGGTGTATCGACGGCAAATGCACCATATTGAAAGTGAAAAAGAAGTACTAAACTGTCGGTAAAATAAATTGCAGTTCATTCAAACACCAAGAGTAGGAAGGAAGCCTTGAAAAGAACCTATTGTCGTTGAATTACTTTACACTTTATCGCTATGGTCGACTCAAGGCTAACCGTGGGGAAAACTAAAATGAAGGGGGAAGGGGGAAGGGTAAATGTGAAGGTTTATGACACTCTCTTTCTTAGTAGATAAAAATACATTACAGACAAAGCCCTTCCACCTTCGTCCTAGAACATCAGTACCTTAAGCCTGAGGATAATATGTCTTTTTTGCATATTATTATCAAAGTGTTTTCTACTGACACTGTGAATATCATGTCCCTTTCATGGCATCAGTGAAAGCCCCGTCTTGAGTATGGTGGTGGTGCCTGTATATTATACATAATACACAAAGCCCCCCCCCCCTTCGACCTATAACATCAGCCCCTTCAGCCGGGGGACAATATTTCTTTTTTGCATATTATTATCAAAGTGTTCTCTACTGACACAGAGAATATCATGTCCCGTTCATGGCATTAGTGAAAGTTATAGGCCCCGTATGTTGTATGGTGGGGGTGCATGTATACTATATATTAGACACAAAGCCCTCTCCTTTTGTCCGTTCACACAAGTCCCTTATGCCAGAGGACAATATTTCGTTTTCGAATCTTGTTATCCAAGTGTTCCCTACTAACACATTAAAGATCATCTCCCCTTCATTGCATCGGTGATAGTTACAGGTCCCTGATCTATATGGTGCTAGTGCTCTTACATATTGCATTGTACGTAAACCCACTCCCTCCGTCCAAAAAGATAAGTCCCGTAAACATTTGAATAATATTTGATTTTTTGCTTTTTTTAACAAACTGTTCTCTCCTTACACTGTGAATATCATGTCCCCCTTTCATGGCATCAGTAAAGTGATAGTTATACGCCCTGCCTCAGCATGGCATGAGTGTTTTATATTTTGTAGTGTACATATAGCTCCCTCCCAACTTCTCCCAATAACATAAGTCCCTTAAGCGTCGGGACAATATTTCATTTCTGCATTTCGTTATCAAAGTGTTTTCTTCTATTACTGTGAATAAAATGTCCCCACCGCATCAGTGATAGTTATATACGCCCTAATAAATATGGTGGTAGTGCTTGTACATATTGAACGTAAGTCCCTTAATTGTGAGGATAATATCTCATTTTTTCATATTCTTATCAAAGTCAGGGCAATTTTTTATTTTGGATGGTGTAATCCAAGTTTTATCTACTTAGAATGTGAATATCATAATCCCTTCATATTCCCCCTTCCCCCTTCGCTTTAGGGTCACCCCTAACCGAGCTGTTTCGTAGCTAAGTGTAATAAACAGTAAGCTCGCCGCCTGACAAAACTACGTTGTGAACAAACGGCTCGAATTCTGCACATTTTCCCAGAGAATAAAAGATGAAACTTTTGCGATCGCCAATTCATGTAGAAACTCTGCAAGACATACTCAATTTATCGCAAACACGATTGGTACTAATTTAGGATAATTGGATAGCGTACAAATGTCGGTTTAATCTGCAAATGTAAGTTCATCTGCTTTTCTCTTTGTTTTTTTGAGTAATTTGTAATATTGCAACATTCACCTATACGGTATCCGACACTTTTAAGATATTTGAAAACTATAAAGATCCAATTCTCCGAAATTAGTTCGCGTTCGCAGCGGCAGTGGTAAACGTTTTGTTGAAAACTGGAACGCGAAGGCGTCGAAATGGAGGTCGGGATCATCTGTTAACACATTCAAATAAATGTAGAAATAATCAGAAACCAGAAATAACATAGCGACAAAACTTAAGAATTCTGTGTAATACAAAGGATATCGTCCTGTACTTAAAACACACATTTTAGAAGCTCAATAGTGTTGACTGAGGTTAAACTCTCAGCTGTATCAGGATTTAAAAGGGAGTATTAAGTCCGCGGTCGTATGAGAAGGTGTATGCATATGAGCGGTAACAAAAGCGAGGCGTGCGATTAGGGAACACAAAGCCTGCTGGCGTAATCGGTAAAAACCTAGGCAATGCTGGGCCTGGAAATCGAAGGACTTAATGTCAGCAATATTTGAGATATCACATCTCATGAAGGTTAACTCAACTCTATCGTTTTATTTTTTTGAGTTTCCCTCTTGTTTTTATGAAATGACGAGTTAACGATCGTTTGGCTTTTGACTGTGTTTTCACCTATAATTCCAAATGAATAATTATCGCATGGATATTTTCAGAATTCCTTCATGAAATTATTGCCAAAATATCATAATGGAAAGGTCAAAATATACTGAAATTGAATCTGCAACTCTTTCATAAATATTAAGTTGTACAGCGTGGAATTTCGGAGAAATTTTAAACATAGCGTCGAAGGCGGAATTCTCTCTCTGTATTCGTACTCGACAATTATGAAACAAAATGGAGGGCTTCTGAGTCCGCAGGGGAACCACGCGCGACTGTGCATTAGTTCAGAAACTGTTGAACATTACAAGGAATCAAGAACACTACCGAACTGACTCATCACTTTCTCTGCAAATTAATCCTTTCCGTCAAGTGTAAAAATACTCGTTGTGCTGTTAATGTTTAAGACCTCTTCTTGCATTTTCTGGAGAAAGTAGTAGACTTCCATTTTGCGAGGTGGAAAGATAGATTTCTCTCCACGAAAGATTTGCGTTGATACCCTGGCAAAATACTCAAACGAAATGTATAAGAAAGTAAAACTGGTTGGCCATTTTACTTGAAAATTCTAGAAAGAAAAATAAGTATACATTCTATGCGTTTCACGAGTAGTAATTTACACCAAACACGATTAGAACAAATTTAATTGGATCTTAATATCTTGATATTATTAGAATTTCTCAAAAATGTTAGGTGCCCTATTGCTGAATTTTGCAATGTTACAAATTACTCATAAAAAAGAGTGTGTAGCTTAAAAAGAAAAGCAGATGAGTTTACATTACTTCACCATCCAATTATCCCGAATTAGTTCCTATCGTGTTGCCAGTTAATATGTCAATATTCATACGATTTTTCATAAATGTAAATCGTCTGTATCAACGCAGGTACTAGGTATCATAAGCAGTTTTTAAGGAATTATATATTGTAAGAACGGGACATTTGAAGCTTATCGGTGAGAAACTACAAATACACTGACAAAGTTCAAGTGAAGCATATATCATATGAATTTCAACCACCCATACTACGGATTGAAAAAGGAGCGCTGCAGATAATCGGTCAGACGCCTAAATTAAGCTGTCCGATCACGCCAGAGCAACCCACGCCTCTATCTGAAATTGCAGGTACCAAATGAAGGGAAACTTAAGAATACACGCAAAATATCATTATAACGCAATTTTTAAGAGTAAGCAAGATTTTTTCTTGATGGTGACGACTTAAACGATTATCAGCTTTGGGACCAATCCTGACGGGTGTAGCATGCTAGCAGGGTACGCTTACCCGTTCCGGACACCTGGTACCACCACTAACTGTCAGTGGTTCAGGATGGTCCTACTTAAATTTGTAAATCTCAAATGTCCAATGGACCTGGTAATGTATTACCTTGAATGAAAATTATTATTGGACCAGTTTAATGTCATTTTGCTATACTTTGTAGACTTTCCGGATCAGTCGATGAAATGAGCTTACTTCGTCCTCAGTCGGTATCGTCCATCATGCCGACAATGATCCGGTGAAACCTCGGCCATATTGACACGTGCCGTTTTCTTCGCAGTTTCGCAAAACCGATTGTACGTTTTAGTGTCCGGAACATGACTGTGTACGTTTGCCAGGACACGTCATAGGAGTTTAGGATATAATATCGCGCAAATTTTGACAAGACGTCGAGGGTGAAATACTTCGATTCGATAGACAAAATGTCACTAAGTTTGGATGAAATAAATTCGATTGATATACTTTTTTTATATTTAAGGAATTTTATTGGGTATTTTCCTTATAATGTTACAATTCTTTATGCTAGTGTACTAGTTTTTCTCTGTAAATACATCAATTATCGCACAAATAATAATATAGGAGACCACTTTTCCAAGTGCACTCTCATCTTGTTATTCTTTTTTGTAATGAAGTTCTCTATCTGATACATCCGTCGTATGAAAGACACCAATCCTGCAAAACTTGGCTTAACACCGTTCATTTTACAGTAATAGGTGTGTTTTCTCACAAGTAAACTAATAAAGTTAACTAACAGAGATTCTTTTGGATCTGAAATAACCAAGCAGAGTTTGCTTGGTGGTGAGCTCAACTCTAGAGCGTCTCCCCAATAAAGTAATAGATTCCTCCAAAGGGACACTGAAAATGAGCATGCATAAAATAAATGTTCATAGCTTTCAACTTCGTTCATGCAGAATGTACACAGAGGGGTTGGAAATTTATTGGGATTTAGTTTGTGAAGTTTTTCATTGGTATAAAGAATATTATGTAGTAATTTAAATTGGAATTCCCTCATTTTGCTGTCGATGGTCATCTTCAGCATTAATTTATACATTTTTTTCCAATCCAGAGTACCTGAATTCAAAACTTCTTCCAGTTTTGCTTTGCTCGCCGGTGCGGTAAAGATCCTGCTTGTCAATTCATTCTTAATAATGTGTCTTGACAGGCCCTCTAATACATTTGGTGTCTCGTTTATCAGAATGTGAATATCGTCTACTCCATTTTCTTTTTGTTTAAGATCGCCTGGAATGGCGGAGATTAGACCGATCCACTTAAGTTTGTGTAACAAGGAGAAATGTGCCCCTTCAATTATTGGCCATGGTTTTGCTTTGTCCATATCGAAGAGATCAGAGATTCTCAAAATTCCTTTCGAAGCAAATTCTCTGAAATAGACTGATTTACCCCCTAAGAGTATATTCTTGTTGTTCCACACAATCTGATTTTTTCTTCATTTTGCGTAGCAGTTTCCTCGGACCAAGCATCAAGACATTCTGTGACAAAATCTGTAAACCGCACCGGTAGCCTATGTGTGTTTAAGTTACATTTAAATAAGAGATTTCCTCCCAAGTCTTCCAATTTCTTTTCTATGAAAAGCTTCCATGGGTGTGAAATCTCTGGGTTGATAAAACGTTGTATCCATATGATTCTTTGTTGTTTTTTCATTAAATTTAGATTTGGCATGTTTAAGCCACCTTGGCCCACGGACCCTATCATTGTTTTCCTTGCTATCTTATCTTTTCCATTCCATAGAAAGTTACAAAATGAAAAAGAAAATATGTTACCCTTATTGACCTCGATATAAAGGGAGAAATTACGGTGACTACTTGCATGACCTACGATGCAGGCATAGTTTTAAATTAAGAAGTTAAGGATATTTGAAGGGAGGGGGCTGTTATGCAGCTATGATTATCGAGCAAAAATATTTGTCAAAAATGTTTACATGCCCGGGTGAAAATGAAACGTGATCTTATAGCCGTTCATGGTCGTTTGCAATTACACTTTCTGCCAGGAGGACGTAATGTCATTGTAGTTTTGCCGATGAGACTTCCCTCAATTATGACAGGGTAGTGTAAGAGAACCCGCCAGCCCAATCGCTCTCAAAGTTGGGTTGGATGTTTGCAAGGGTTTCTCTTCTAATTTGTTGAAATTGTGACAAAATTTGGAAAATTACTATTTTGGGACTGTTTTTGTCATTTTTAGTCAAAAAATCTTAAAAAGTATTTTCTTTCAATGCCTCTGGACAGACAGCTTTTATATTTGGTACACAGATGTCCAGAGATGACAATAGTTAGATATGTGGAAATTGTCCTGAAATATACAAATTTTTATTTTTAAGACAATTTTGTCATTTTTGGTCAAGAAAACTTGTTCTCAAAATTACTTGTCTGATAGCTTTTTAATTTGGTATCTAAGTCCAAAGGGATGTTATTAAATAAATTTTCTTCTCAAAGTGTTGGGAAATCCCAAAAATGTGTATATTTTAGGTAATTTTCTCAGTTTGTGACCTTAAATGACCTACACCAACCCAGAATATGTTGTAAGACAGTTTCGAATTCTGTGAACATAAATTTGTCATATTTGGTATCAATTTGTAGGAATGTTTGATCTAGAAAACAAAGCTGAGGTGAATTTTTTTCATTGTGGACCATTTTCTATATAAGACACACAAGAACTGATGAGAAATTTGGACCCACGATAATTCCAAATGTCCTAATCACCCCCTACAGTGGAAGGCATTTTGCTATCAGTAACTAACTTAAGTGCTGTTTACGTTAGAATGATAGCACTCATAGCATTAATTAAAAAATCCGCAAGGTTGTAAATACATTTCCTGCCATCTGGCCTTATGAAATACCAAGGAATGGAACATTTGATTTTCAGGAGGGGGTAGGGTCTAGAAGATTGATGAGGTAGCATTACTTTTTAACCAGATCCCTTGTACAATTTTTCTCCACTCCCACCTTTTCTTTTGATCGAGCCTTCTCTGTCTATTTTTGTTGTTGACATTTGCTTATATATTTAGGATCTTGTTGTCCCTTTGCTATAGAAGTTGATATGCATGTTCCTAAAGATGACCTCCAGTACCTAATATGGAGACCTTATTTGCTTTTGTCATTTTTGTTTTTCTGGTTTAAATATTTCTTGAATGGACCAATTCAAGCCGAACGTGAGCACATAGTGTCCTCGACGGTATTTTTATCGACATATTTTCTGTTTTCTCACAAAATATAACATCCTCGGACACGATGGCCAAGGATTAGTGATGTAATTTGGTCATGAGATCAGATGGTACCATGTATTGGCAGTTGCTAAAATTGGTTCAAGTCTGTGATATAATGTTTTAGTGGGATGAACGCGATGATTTGTGTTCTGTTTTCATGTAAAACGGGTGAATTGTTATGAACGCTATACAGGGGAGCTCCATCCGGAATTCGGAAGAAACTAACTCACTACTGCGCAGACTTATAGGTAAAGCGTTCAATCGCTAGGAAAACTTGGCCTGGGCTGCCAAATTCCAAATAGGTTTGTAGGAAAATAGAGAGACACGATAGAAACTATTACAAATGATTTTATTTTTTTTTAAATTCACCGATTTGAACCACGTCTAGGCAGTTCGGTATGTTAATATCAAAATGCTTTTACCATAATGACTGATACATTAATAATCCTTGATCACCATGTTGAAATCATATGTAGATAGGAATAATCCCAACTCACTTTAATTGTGTTCCTATTGAAGATGTTATGGACTTTTGATCACTTTTGAAAGTGTTTATCAACAAGTTGAAGAAATATTTTCCCGATATTAGTTTCAATGTTTTTACTTAAGGGGGAGGGGTTGAACAACGTGATGCTACGTTTCATGTTATTGCTTCTCCTTTTTGTTTGGTTAGTCTTGACATATTGAATTTGATTTGGTATCCGCTTGACTACAGCATTGTGCTGTAGTGACCTTTGTATATATCAATACGGCTAGTTTTCAATCGGGGCCGAACCCACAACATACGACATCAGTCGCCTAGCGGAGAGGCCACAGAGAGAACCGCTCGACTATACCCTTCTCACTAGATATTGTTGAGATGCGTTTGCTTATTGCACCAGGTATGTGTTTATGTTACCCTTGCTTCATTTCAGTGTGGTTGAAGCTGTGTGTGAGCAAACTCAACAAGAGCCATCAGCAAATTCGTTCGTGAGATTTAGGTCGTGGAATTCGTGGAAAACGCGGTTAAGTTGCGGCTAGGGGTATACGAGGCGCCAGACGTAAAAAAATAATTCACACAATCACCCTTATTTTAGAGATAGAAGAGCTGGGAAATGTATATAGAGAGTTACACACACACACACGCACACACACACACTCACACGCACACACACACACACACAGATATATATATATATATAAACATATATATATATAAACATATATATATATATATATATATATATATATATATATATATATATATATATATATATATATATATATATGTATATATATGTTGCGCTCGTAGTTAGGGGAATTACGAGGTGAGAGGTACCAGTCTGGATCGTAATGCTTTCAGTAACTGAAGCTGACACAAAACGATGTAGATTGTAACACAACCTTGTACTTTATTGCAAGATGGCGACCGTGTCGTTCACTGTCAACGGTCTGATCTCAAATCTCAGTCTAAACTCTCTACAAAGTTAAATACATCTTCAAACTTACATAATTACAAAAGTTATCACGCGGTAATTTTCCCGCCAGTCTTTGATTGTTTCTTAAGATTAAATAAGATCACACCATGGAATATCCCGTTCTCGATTGTTCTCAATGAAATCTAAACCAATAATTAATTAAACTATCACACTATCTCTTATCTGCTTCTCGTACGATCTGAGTCAATGAACTTCACATGCCTTGGCCATGTGAGGGACGCTTCAAGATACAATCTCTACAGGGAGGGGCGTTACACTCTCCCACCTTTTTTATAACCAGCGTCCTCGCTGGTAAAAATGAGAGACGAAGCATGGCGATAGCTGACAATTGCAATCTACTTAAAATAAAAAGAAATACATTAATCGTAAGGCAGTGTGGTTAAAATACGCATAAATCACATATTTTATAAGTTAGCATAAAGTCATTATTCGTCACCTACAAAATTACAGTCTAACATTAACGCATCTAAAATACTTACAGAAATACTAATAAAATCACTAAAATACATTCAACTACAAACTCAAAATTCAACTATTCTACATAAAATACAGAAAATCGACGAAAATCATTCAAAAATCGTGCCATGTATCAGCGATAATTTTCTTTAATTTATGTGAAAGGATGGGTTAGCTGGAAGGGGATTGAAAAGGATGACGTAATTTTGCTTGGTGTATTCTGATATCACGGTCAAAGGTTCAGGGTAACCATAGTAACGACCATTAGGCATCGCTAGACTGTAGCAAATAGCAACTCCTGTGCCAATATTCGGGGCTCTTTCTATCTCCAAAAATCTTCATAAAACATAAACAACAAAAACAAAACATCGACACAAAACATCATCATCCGACTTCAAAAACTCCAAAAAAACAAATGCGATAAACCTCACTATCGCTCTATCTCCAAAAACTCAATTCCTCAGGCCATCGGTCAAAACTAAGGACCATTGTATCACTTACGGATCACTAGCACTGGCATTCCTAGCCAACTGAGGGGAGATACACAACAAAACATCCACAACTCCTTACACTTACTTCTTCAACAACAACATAACTTCAACTTCATCAAAACAAAACAAAACAACTCTTCAAAAAGAAAGACGCCTCGTTTGCATACAAGTCCAGAGTATTATCCTAATAAAAGAGTGGTTTCCAAAATACCAGAAAATTCACCAAAAACAAAAAAGTCATGCATGCTTATTTGTGTTGCTGTCAGACCGTATGAGTGGGTTTACCTATAGTGGGGACTGGAATTGACTTCAAACTTTCCAAAGCTGCGTCATTCAGATTTTCCTCCAGGTTCCCATATGTTATGTTTCGCGTCGTATCCATGCCATTTTATCAAATATTCGCGCTTTCCATTTCGATATCTACATTTTTCAATTTTCTCTATACCAAAGTACTTATTCTTATTATTATTATCACACTCATCATCAGTTTGTGATACAGAAAGCTGACTTAACCGTTCTTCAGCACGCTCACGAATTTCGCGGCGACATTGTTTGTTTCGTTGATTATTATCAGATGACTCGAGGGGCGTTTCACTGGCACTAAAGTAAATGTCGGTATCTGAATCTAAGTGGTAATCTACAGTTGCTGGGTGTGGCCTGTTGTTTACGTCGTCGTTTGTCTCACTATCATCAGCGCTGTACTGACTCGATTGCAAATCTAACAGTCGGCGTGGTCTCAGATGGGCGTGTTTCAATCGGTTAACATGAACAACATTTTTGTACTGCTTTACATTTCCTATTGGTTGTAAACGGTACTTTACTGGGGATACTTGTGCGCTGATTGTGTATGGGCCTCGATAGGGATGGGCGAACTTTGGACTTTTTCCGACTGCGACTGCTGGAGAATGTAAATAGACTGTATCGCCTACTTTAAACTGGACAATCTTGCCAAATTTTCTGTCGTTCTTTCCTTCATTACATTTTGCGCTCTGTGTATGTTTTCTTTGGCTAACCAAACCGCTAAGTTTCGTTTCTGCGCTATGTCTTTCAAATGGAAATCTATATTTCTTGATCTTGACTGTTGTGGCAAAATTTCTACATCCACCGGAAGTTTCGCTTCATATCAGAACATTGCCATGAAAGGACTGACACCAGTCGTCTCATGCGGACTTGATCGGTACGCAAACATCACGGAAGCTAAATATTGATCCCAATCATCTTCTCTTTCAGACACATACATAGACAACATACTCAGAAGACTCTGATTCATACGTTCCGTGGCCCCATTTGAGTTCGGGTGATAAGGACTGGTAAAACGTTTTGTAATTTCAAAATAACGACAAACTTCTTTAACAATTTGTGACGTATATGCTGGTTCTTGATAGGAGATTAAAATACTGGGGAAACCGAACATACAAAGGATTTGCTCAAACATAATCTTAGCAACCGTCTCAGCTTTCATATCAGGGGTTGCAAATGCCCAACTGAATTTCGTCAAATATTCCGTAAACAACAAAACGTACTTATTGCCTTGTTTTGTTTCTTTCAAGGGACCTAGAAAATCAACTCCAACTCATTGCATAACTGAGGACACGGGGATGGGGAGCAAAGGTGCTTTACCTCGAGGACCGCGCTTGCGCGAGTGACATTTCACACATGAATTTACGTAATCAGTAACATCCTTGATCATTGTTTTCCAGAAATAACGCAATCTTATAGTCTCCAAAGTACGGCGTACGCCTTGATGACCAGCTGTAATATCATCATGCATTCTCTGAAGGATATAAAGTTGCAACCACAACCTGTCTAACGCATTTCTCTTTATTTGCAGCGTTACCTGTCGCATTCCAGTAATGATATAACACACCGTCTATGATTGAATAGTTATCTCTATCACATGTCACGTATCGCGCCAATTTATCGTCATTCGGTAATTCGCCTTTCTCGATAAAATTAAGGTAGTGACTCAGTTTCGTTGACACATATTTTCAATCAAAAGATTCACATAGAAAACAGGGTCTCACACCCAACATGTGGTACATTTTCTAATAGGTCTATATTTGAAGAAGGTAAAAATTTTGTTTAGTTGTCAAAACATGCATTGGTA
>LD344623.1:67476-132895 GCA_001465055.1 Ptychodera flava
TATATATATATATATATATATATATATATATATATATATATATATATATATATATATATTGGTCACACCTATGTTATGCATACATATACATACACATAATCATACTCGCACGCATATAGTGTATTTATACATACATACATACATACATACATACATACATACATACATACATACATACATACATACATACATACATACATACATAGAGCTTGAACATTGATGAAGGTCGAAAATTTACATTGAGCCTCGCTTTCGAGACATACAGCTGAACAAATTAACATTTAGCCTCGAGTTCATGCAGCTGCAAAATTTTATATATAAGGCCTCGTTTTCATATAGCTGCAAAAATTTATGCATATAGGGCCTTGTTTTCATACAGCCGGAAAAAAAGTTTATATATATAGGGCCTCGTTTTCATATAGCTGCAATTTTTTTATATATAGGGTTTTACTTTTGTAATACAACTGCAAAATTTTATTTACAGACTCGTTTTCACACAGCTTGGACTCGGAAATTTATATATACATCCGTTTTAGCGATAGTGACTTCCAAATGTTCATAAAATGTCGGTCACAAGTGGATTTACATAAATGATGTTGCATTCACACTTCTACTCACAGCAGGGCTTGTGTGTTTTACAAGACCATAATAGAAGGACTCTAGCAGCCCAGTGTTTGATGCTCTACATTCCTGGTGTTATACAGTGTCGGACGGGAGGTGGTAGGCCTCTTGCACTGCGCTGGGAAAATACAGTATCGTACGCAGGGCCATAGAGCTAAGAAGGTACCATGGCAGGGCTGAGAATGACCCAGGCTTGGTGCATTTAATAGACAGGTTTGGCTACACATTTTACGTGAACGTGAACGCGGAACATCATGAATTTCTTCGATGTTGTCATTGGCTTGTGCATACATTCTTCAAGTATACGGAGCCGGCGTCGCGTATTTACGTGGAGGCAGCTGTTTATACATATTTTATAAACGTGTAAATTTATTCTCATCTTTAGGGACCGAGCATAATTAACGGCAGGGGGGCGAAAGAGAAAATGGGGGGTACGAAAAAAATGAGTGTTCTTGGGGTGGGCCATGAAAATTCTAGGGAAGGTAAGGGGTGGGCCACCAAAATTTTTTACACCATGACAGACAGAGAATATTTTTCAGCATTTTTGTTCCTTGTTGAAGCTGGAGTTCCTAGTTAAACTTCATGTAGCATGATGAAATACCAAGTCTTATACCTAACAATGCAGTTGTTATGTGTAAAATGGGCAATATTATTATTGAAAATTGACTTGAGCTTGTTAGACTAACTTGGAGATGTGCAGTGAACACTGTCATCATTCAAAATAATTCATTTCTAAATCAATGCTTCAACTATAACAACTATAACAGCACTAAATGAATTTGTAGATTGTTTAAAAGGTATTTGGTAATTTCATACTGAAAAGTAGCTGTAGGTGTTACAAGTAGTTAAGCTTGAACATATGTCATTATGTTTGTTTATTATTTATATATTTATTTGTTTATTATTTATATCAAGAATGCAAGAATGTTGCTTTCACTAAAGCATATATTAAAAGTTATAAGGATTATATATATGTGTACAAATTTGTACCTATATAATCTTTCTTTTTTGGGGAGGGGGGCCGCAAAAATTTTGTTGCCGGTGATGGGGGCCCACTAAAATTTTTGCTGGTGTTAGTGGGGGCCTGTAAAAAATATATGCACCACATATTTTCTCTTCCAGCCCCCCTGCCGTTAATTGTGCTCGTTCCCTTAGGTAACAAAACATGCACATTGTAAGTTGGATATATGGTTGTGACATTCTCAGATATTTAAGTACTTTCATCATTTTTATGTGAAATTTCTTCGTCGATTCATGGCATACTGGATAACAATTGAGCTGTGATGCGGCAACAGACTACGCTGACCCGAGCCAAGCCGAATCATTTCTTGTGCGTGCCACATGAACGGGTGACGTAAAACACAGCCAAATGGATTTTTGACGTGAACGTGTACGCCAACGCCAACGCCAATTCTAAGCGTTCATGTTCACGTATAACGTGTAGCGAAACTTTCTATTGTAGCCAACGGGCCGTGCGCCCATTTTCTGACGTGATGGCTTTGCGCACCATCCTGTAGCAGCTGGCACTGCAGAGCAACACATTAGGAATAGGGAGCGCAAGGCCGCCCGCGAGCTGCAATTTTTGCAGCTAGACCCTGACAAGACTAACACTAATACACGCATAGTGCTGGTGCATGTGCTACTCAAGTGCATTTGAACTTTCCAGTTTATTTTGTGCTAGTAGGCTAGCCACAACAATGACCGTGGTATTGCTGTCGGGTGAGATCACCACTGATCAGGGCTGCTTGGAGCACTGGGTGGCAGGGCTGTTTGTTACTGGCGTTATACGGTTGGAGGTCGTATAACGCCGGTAACACACAGCCCTGCCAAGCAGAGCCAGGCTGCTCGTAGTCCGGCAGGCGTCAACCATACAACGCTCGTTCAATGAGGCCACTGCTTTTACGAAAATCCAAAGTCTACAGTAGCTAACTGTAGATCTACGGACGGTCTGCAGTAGACTTTATGCAGATCTACATCAGGGTTTTGTAGATGAAGAACCAAAGCAGTTTGTCTACGTGAAGATTTGTCTACAGATATTGTCCACACCAGACTATGTCTACAATTTGATTAACTTCATCTAAGATTGATCAACATTTGATATACCATCCAATCTAAAGAATTTTCATCCACAAAGTTCACTAAGGCCAACAAAGAGTTATCTACTTTTACTTCAAAAGCACAATCTCGTCTACATTTTAACTAAATCTTAAATTATATCTACAGCACTGTGTGAATTGCTGCACATACTATGTCAAACAATCCAATCCCTTCAAATTTGATGATTAGCAAACTGCAAGCTCCATAACAGAAGGCATCAGTGAATTATCTAGAAATTTTACCTTAAATTTGAATATATACTGTACAACAATAGAGAGAAGAAATTAGTGAAATATTTTTTTTTAACCTAAAGTTAAAAATATGGAATTAATCAATGAATATGCAGTGGGGGATCTGACGGTCACCTCTACCCTGTGGACTTCCTGCATTATTAATATGAAATAAATGTAAATTACTGTGAAATCACTACATCTATATTGTTTAGACAAAAGAAAAATTATTCTTACTTCTGAAAAATAACTGCATGTACAAAACCTTGGATGCAATGGGTATAAGTTGAGATTGCGAAACACAATATTTTGCCTTACTGAGTTTGTACATGCATGAACATGTGCATGGAGTGTTGTTTTGACTCAAGTATGCCAAAATTAACTGATGGATAAAAATTATATTTTGATTCGTAATAGGCACGAAGCATCAAATAATGAACAATTAAGTATGACTCCACTTCAAGTCAAGGAGCACACATGCAATATATCAAAGGCATCCAACTGCAGTTTTCTGGTAAAGTTGAAAATACCAAGTTTTCCCGTATACATGTACATGAAATCTTTGAAAAACAATAACAACAATAAAAACAATAAAAATCAGTATGTTTTATTGATAATTTCTTCATGTGGGTCAATTCAGTTGCATCTCTAATTCTAAAGTTTACTATAGCTGATAATGACTTTAATTTTCTTGGTTTTATAAACAACAAATAATGAAACAAACCTGTTTGCCAGCAGCTTGTAATGACCATTTTTGTTTTTAAAAAATAACATTACAAAACAATCTCGTATAAAACTTTCAAGTATTATTAAGTAAAGTCACTTCTAAATCATGTGAAAATCAGCAGCCAACGCCATTATCTCGCTGTCAAATTACAAATATTTTTGTTATAATTGCCACTGGAGTGGAATCTACGAATTTAAACCTGCATGCACACGCGAAGACAAGACCAATTATGTTAGCAAGAGCATTTCAGTACATGTCTAACACGAGTCAACTTTAAAAATTACCAGTACTGCATAGAATAATTTCTTCACCTGGATTATATATTCCGTAGCATTTTTATGAAGAGTTCATATACTTTAGATCTGCCAGCGTCTCTCGCATTTGTAGAAAGCAAATGACCTAAACACATTTTAACTTCTGGGTCAACTGTGAAAATTGACCTTGTGCGCATGTGCAAGCAAGAGGCGCCATGTTTTAACGGCTCAGTCAGCCAGTCCTAGATCAGAGAAAGAAGCCAATTCACTGCTCCTGTTACTTCGACAAAACTTATTTTTCAAGCACATTTTCGTCATCTGTACACCTTGCAAACAACTTTTTAGCGACATCAGTTCTTATATGTATAAAAAGTGTTCTGATCGAGAATGAGATTGAGTTGAGAGATAGGTTTGCATCAAACAGCAGCAGTGCAACTTGTAATGCAAGGTAGGCAAGGTTTGTTGATCTGTTTCAATACCACGATCATATATATATATGAATTTTGATTGTGTAACATGGAGAATATTTCAGTTCTAAATTTTTTAATGAAGCTTAAGAAATGTATGGGAATGCTTCAAGTTGTATTTAGTCTGAACTTTTAATCATAATATAACAGTTGAGAACTATCTTGAAAGTTTTGAGTGAGCATCTGCATTGGCCGCGCCACTTCTCAATTTTCTGAGATTTTCATTCTGAATTCCGTACAGTGTCATGTTCGTTTTCTCCTTTTTATGTTTGAAGAGATCGCGATAACATTCAATAAGATTATATTTATTCAAATTGAAAAGTGCCTGCCCCTCAAATGTGAGAACCATACGCTCCACCAAATTTTTTGCAACATTTTGTACTACTCGGTTATCTTCATGTCCCGTTACTTCATGATCAAAAACCAGGTCGAAAGTATCTGGAACTAGTACTACTCCGCTTTCTAACTTTGGACATCGTATGATAAGTGTCTGGCCTGGATCTGCCTCACTTGGATTATGAGCAACCACATGATGAGTTCTTTCTGACTTCGTTCCATTTGGTATTCTGTTGCTGAAATTCGGTAATAATGATCTATCGTATCCCATTTTCGTGTAATGTATATAGTAACTCAGAAGAAAAAATTCAAAAATAAATCACATCTTCACATAAATATTTCCATCTGACTGAAAGATAAATCGATTACCTGTGTCGCGAATAAATCAAAGAACCCAATATTCTTGTAGATGCTGACACTCTTGGTCATCCTCTGCCTCCTGAAAGACGTTTATGAATTCTAGTCGCTTAAAGAAATTGGTCTTTTGACATTCCTTGATGAAAGCTAATATGTTATGATATAGATTATAATCTTTGAGTCTGACACCTGGATTTGCTCGAAGGATATGATGATTTACCCGTCGGAGTTTACACCATTCCGATTCGACAGAAAAACCAAACAGGTCTTTATTTTTAGAAAGAAACTTTGCAATATTCTTTTCACCAAACATGCGTGGCAATATATTAATACATAATTTTATTTATTATCCCTACGGAGTCGTGTTCAGAATTCGTTAGACTCTGTATCAATACATAATTTTATTTATTACGACTAATGTTAAACCTCTTAAAAATATCCATAGCTGTTCTCCAACAAATCCGACCACCGATCCTGCTGTTTTTAATAGGAAACTGACAAGGGAACCAATTAAACCGGGTATTGCAGCAGCACTTTTTGCCGCCAATGTTTTTAACCATTCGCCAAATTGCTGTACAATTTCTTTCGCTTTTGTATATACTTTGGGCGGACCTGAACCATTGTTTGCTCCAGAGCCGCCAGTTCCTGCTGCTCCCCCTCGTCTTCCTTTAGTCACAGCCAGGGCAATTGTTGATATTGTCATTCCAAGGGCAGTCAGTATTGCAGCGATTGTTATACCATTTCGTTTAAATAACTCTGTCAGCTTCAGCCTGAGTGACAATTCTGGATCGGAAATTACATCACGAAGAGACCTAGTCGTAGCCAGACTTTCATGTGCCCCACTGATCTTATCATGTTTGTATTCAATTCGATCAACAATTTTAGCTTCTCTTGTTATGAGTTCCGCTAGTAGTTTTTCGGCTTTTTTCTTTTTCTTGGTTGTGTGTTTCAGGAATTTCCTTTAACTGTTTTTCAACTTCTCCTTTCTCTAGCCTTATTTTAACTTTTTCATTGCTAAGCTCGCTAATACGCATATTCGCAATCCTTAATTCATCATTAATAGCTCTATATTCGGGGTTTAGATTGTTCCATTTTTCGATTTTATTTTCAAAAGCTTGTATTCTATGTGCATTACTGCTAGCATCTTGCCCTAAGAATGTCAGTTCATCTTTGTATATACCCATGTCATCTGGTGTCATCTTCTCAGCCGGTATTTTATCGTTTTTCACATCTTCAGAATACAATGTACGACTCACATATTCGGGCTCTGCGCTACAGCGGCCTCCGAATACTTCTCTCATAAATTCATGTCCTCCTATTTCTCTCATTAATGTGGAGAGCTTATAAAATCCACCTCCTCTATCTTTTGACAGCTTGAGGTTTTAATAATTCAGCTTTCCATCCCTAATCTCAGTAACCGTAGACAATACACTTAGTGCATCCGGATCAGTGATATTATCATATTTCATGAATTTATCAACCAATTGTATTCTAATTTCTCTCATCTGACTAGTTTCTGTATAAAAATCCTACTGCAGAGGGCTATCATGGGAAGGGCCGGGGTTTGCAAAGGCATCATCGTCGATAAAAGATGTTTCAGCAGTAGCAGCATCATCATCATTCGCATTAGTGTCTAAAGTCGGGAGTTCTATATTTTCTCCTTCTGTTGCCATATTGTCTTTCTATATTACTACAATTATTTTTTATCATCCCTTACATATACAGTAAAAAAATGCACGTATCAGTTGTTGAAAGCGTTGAGCAGTTAGCTGACTATATCGAAAGAACTAGCGCTGCATATCACCGCAGTTATAAATTGATGGGCCGAATTGATATGGCTCTTAATGTGACTAAGGGAATTCTTGTGAGTTATGCTGTAATAGCAGCCATTCCGACAGTTCCAGTTCTTTTAGCTTTAACTCCTATACCAGGTGTTATTATTGATGTAATACAAGGAAAAACGGGAGTATAAAAGAGGTGAGAGAAATATAAACATTATTACGTTCAATATAAACAGCTGCTTACATAAATACAAGAAAAAGGTGCAACAACAGAAAACGCCACAGAACTTATTCTGGACATATTTCATCAGGCACTAGAAATACAAAAACAAGAGGGATTTAGTCCGCCACTAGAGCGTTACATGCGACATTACGGATTAAATGGATATGAAAGTTAACTCCGTCATATCGGCCATGTTTCTGCCAGCCATTCACCGTGTCTGAATTGTTTAAATGTACACGTTTAACATCATTTGGCGCCATCATGATTTTACTACGCTTTTCACTACGAATTTCTCCGGGGTATTTCCGTACAAACTGTACAAAATGTGCCCGCTCGGTCTCCTTCCTTCGAAATGTACCAGTTTCAAACAGATCCTTATAGTCTTCAAAGTTCAAATGTTTTCTAATACAAACTTTTTTTATCCCTTTATTTTTTTTCCTCTCCAAAGTTGGAGTCCGAAAAGCATACACTTTCGAGCGTAAGCCGACAAAATCAAGAATAGGTTCACCTTTCAACTCATCTTTAAATTTACCTAACACCTTTTTATTAATCTTTGGAACTCTTATCTTGTCTTCCATTTCACTAGTATCATATATGGACTTCTCACCATTCTGTTCTACATCTTCTCGGACTATATCATTGAAAGTTGTGTCTGCAGAAGGAAGAGGCACACTGTAAACAAAACTGTCAGTATCCATGTAGGCTAATCGTATTCCTTTGAACCGTTTTCGAAAGTAATTGTAATGCATCTCATACATAAACAGCTTAGAAACTTCAAGCACTGCCGCGCCAATGAAAACTGGCTTTTCATATTCATATTGATCCCTTTTCAGTTCCAGTAGGACACTGTTGCAGGAATCTCCATCCTCTTCGGAAGTTATGAGAGTTATATGTTTTATCTTTGGATTATACTTCTGAATCTTTTTATGACCACTATCGGTACTACTGTGGCCCGAAACAAATTTAAAGTCTCTGTACTTTCGAACGTCTTCTATTGTCTTGCCGAACATTGCATTATTCATCAGCTTATAGAAATTCTTTTCAAAATCTGTCTTATCCTCCTTTGCCCTCATTATAGTGTTAAAGTCAATATATTCTGCGAGACACTTTGCCTCTTCGAAGGCAAGCGCCCGATGAATCTTTTTCAGTCGCATTCCCATTCGAAGATAGAATTCAAGCAACTTATAATGTAAGACGTATCTCTCTCTATCCATTAGACTCGTGATCAGTCGACTACCCTGCCTCGGAAATTCATAGTGATGTGGAGCTAGAGGTAGATCGAAATGTTCTTCATGTAATTCGGTAGGGTATTCTAAGTCTACTTCTAGAAAACTTGGCGGAAATCTGTCGCCAGGGCTCCAATCCAAGCCTGCTCCACCATTCTGAGCAGACCATTCTAAATATTCTTCCATCGTCATCCAATGAAGTCCCCCCATCGGCATTGGTTGACTGATTGCCCATCCGTAAAGATTATTAGCATCGAGATATTTTATTTCGGACAATGGTTTCTCCGGATCATAATTCCCGCCAGCTCCGCCAGGCTCTTCTGTCGCATAAGCCGGATGATTTGTCTGTAAATAATGAATATTACACTGACTGATACCACCTCGAATTCCCCTCTGAATGAAATTCATCTGCTCAGCATCTTGAATGAGTTTAAACTTATTGTCCGTTTTAAGTAACATAGCATCCCATGTCAAGGTGGGCGCTGACATATAGTGGGCTGGATCTAATATATATATATCTAAACATGTGTCACAGAAATTTTCGAATATATTCGCAAGAAGGAGAACGTCCGTCTCGCAATAGAATTCCATATAATCACAAATCATCCGGCATCCAACTTCGTCCCATACTCGCAATATATGTTCATGATCGGACTCCGAAATCCCCTCTTCTGTTAATTCGCTATGAAATTTTTTTCTCTCTGGGAGCTGGTCCTCTTCCAATCGCTCGGGAGAATCTAAATATTCATACGGGAAGAAACCTTTCGCCCGCTGAATGTCCGGGTACAAAAGTGGTACTGCCATCCATCCATCCTCTGGCACAGTCTCTGCCAACTTCGCGAGCGACTCAGACATCAACTGAGCACTGTCCATAAACTTTATAGAAAAGAAACGTGGCACTGTCTCCCTCTTCTTATTCGGCCACTCTCCGCCAACAACAATTGAGGCGTGAAAAATAAATGTTTTCATAAGACACATAATTCCGCCTTTACCCGTCTTAGCTATGATATTTGGCTCTGGTCCGGTACCCTCATCTCCTTCGGTAACGATTTCATGTAACTTTTTCAAAATAAAAGAACCATCGTATCCCTTGAGGTTGTGAAAGTAGATAGGAATGGTTCTAGACAGGCGGCACTTTTTACAATAAAAAGTATTTTCATCCTTTTCTATTCGGTGTGTGGCGGGGTCTCCACATGCAATACAGTCTGGATCATTGTAATTAGATCTATCTTTCATCGGTTTTATTTTCCAATAATACGATTTCGAATAATACTCGGCCCTTTTCTTCATATCTTTAAAAATTCTGTAACACAATCTGTATCTTTTTTTAATTTGACTTCCATTTTGTATAAACAGAGAACATTTTTCTTTCCTTGGCCATGCCTTTGATGTCAATCGTGGCGATGTCCTCGACTCCCTTGACTTCAGGAAATTCTTTTCGTAAAATTGTTCCCTTGAATGCTTTTCGTAAGCAGCGCCTAACGTCAATATTCTCATCCATAATTATCTTTTTAATATATACTATCCTAAAAAAATTTAAAAAAAAAGAAAAATATCCTATGATAGGTCATCAAAATCCACTATAATATTTATTTGTTTCTCGCCTAATCTTTTTCTCCACCTTTGAATGATGTACATAAGTAACATTTATTGTAATGGATAAAAAGTCTCCTTGGAATAAACTGATAATGATACTTTGTCTCCATTTTCCCCATTTTTTTATAATTTCCTCAAATTCCTTTATTAATTCTTCTCTAAGATAATTGAAACCAAACCTTGATCTTTATTTTTTTACTGAAGGGGTTTTCTTGAGCAAATACGTTGCCTGAATAATCTGTTAAATATGCGAATTCCGAGGTGTATAAGTAGTTTTGAGTGTCTAGCCCCCTATTTAAATCGAGTTTAAGTATATCGGACAATTTTCTTATCTTATATTCATTCACGACTGGCTCCATCGTAACTGTACTATATACTATCCTAAAATTTTTTTTAAAAAGGAAAAAATAATTATTCTATTCTATGATAGGTCATCAAAATCCACTATAATATTTTTGTCGGCATTTATTTGTTTATACATCTCACCTAATCTTTCTAAGTCGACTAGTTAATTTCTAGTCTGGTTTATAAGGTGTGACACAAAATAACCTCTCTATAGTGAAAGAAAGATTACGCTTAAATAAGCGTGGTTTAAATGCCAAGAATTCTATCTTACTACCTTTTCTAATATTACAAGGTACAATAGCAGGATTTTCTCTGGCTGGCAATAGGCTCACTGTTTTAAAGCCACAGTTGATTTCTTGAACTATATCAATACATGTAGCGAAATCGTCATTATAAGTTCCTCTTTTAAACCGAAATTTAAAATACTTTGTCTGTGTGTCGCTCCCTCGCTTCTGATAAACTTTAGAAGGATTGTAAAATAATAAATTATTCTTAGAGGAAAGACTTGCAGCGAAACTTTTAGCGGTAGATGCATCAAAACTTTCACCTAAGGTACATGATATTATCAGATCGGTAAACTTTTGAAGACTCTGTCGCCAACGGACACACATTTCATCACATGTAGCAAGATCTTTCGAACCATATTTAGGCCCGATTAGGAAACTAATTCTAGCTCACTGTCTACATTTATAAAAGGATCTACATATTCACCAAATATGAGTTTGCCGTCACTGATTTGAACGTTTTCTCCACTTTCAAGTATTTTTATTGCATCTGAAATAGAAAGGATTGTCATTGTCTTATCGTAATATATCTTTACGAAAAATAATTTAAAAAAATATTTTATGATATAGATAACAAAAAATGTCATACATATTCATAAATGGTCCAACTGGAAGTGGTAAGAGTTACGATGCAGTAAATTTGGCGGGCGCCACCAACCACATTATTTGTGACTCAAGTATAATTCAACATCTGACTTTTTCTCGAATCAGGGGCGTTTCCACGGAGTCGGAAGAAAAAAAGATTGTTTCTAGGGCATTTGATCATTTACATAGTTTCATTATCATATTTAAAGATGTTTCTTGGGATTATTGCAGGCGGAATATTCTGACGCGAGCAAGACAATATGAAATAGCCACCTTAAAAGAATTAGAAGAGATTCATAAGCAGTTCAAACAGACTTGTTTAGAAATTTGCGACGACTACAGACTTCCATGTTTGATAATTAGTCAACCTCTTACGCCTGAAGTTCTCAAGAATATACTTAATCCAACAATTGATACAGAGACAGTCGGGCGAGTAGATTTTCCACAAGCTTTTGACTTTGGAATTGCTTGGGGCGGCTCAGCGACAGCGGCAGCCAGGGCTTTTTAATATATAGTTTTTTCCGAAGGCGAACTTGAAAAAGCTTATTATCCACCTGGCCAAGAACAACTAGAACAAGCACGAGTCTCACTCAACACAAACTTCTTAATGCTTGTGAATCTGTGCACGCTTATAATGCTCCGTTTGACTTACAGGCACTTGACATGATGAAGAGGCAAGACTTTAAAGTTACTTGTCTATGGCTCATGTCAGTTGTGTACATTATACTTCAGCCAGAACTTATCGATAAAGCTTAACATTTGGGACTCAAAAGAACAGTTCATAACAACATGAGAAGTCGCTTTGAAGATCTTGCAAACTTAATATTTTCATCTGGAGTACCACCTCATCCACATACAGCCTACAAAGATGCTTACTTACGGCAATACATGATAAATACTTGGCCAGGTAGTTGGAAGAATGATGGTAAACTGACACTTTCTTCTTTCAAGAAATTAAAGCTTGCTCCATGGTACTTATTGAATAACTTTCGTAATTGCTTGCGTTAGTACTTATGAAGTACTTGACAAGTACCAGCCACAGGAACTACATAAGTACTTACGAAGTTCTAATAACATTTTCCTCTGGCTCCCAACTATTGAAACTTTCTGGATAACCTTTCCATTTTATCAGATAATATTTCTTTCCTCTAATTTTTTTCGTCTTCAAAATTCGTTGTACTCTGTACAGCTCGTCGGCGCCAGCAGCGCTCTGCAGTTCATCGGAATAGAAAGTGCCGAGTATTTCCTCTCCATTCAGATCTTTTATCTTATAAACTAGCTTCGTTTCCAGTCCAGCTGCGTACACCACTTTTGAAACTATGAAAATCTCCTCTGTCCAATTTGGTAATTATCCTTTCCTGAAAGTGGTCTTGTATTTTGTAATTCAGACCTGTTCTCCCGGCTTGAATTCAGGGGTGGTGCCCGCGGCCGCCAACTCAGGACCGTAAAGTGTATAAAATGCCTGCCAATAGTTGTCCTCTGTTACGTCGACTGGTTTCATTTTGATACTTCCGTGTACGGTGTTATTGTAATTCTCGAGAAGTTGTGGTAGAATAGAAAGCCATTCTCGTGTCTGTCTGTATGTGAAGTATTTCCACATCATGGTTTTAAGGTTACGATTAAAACATTCCACGACACTAGCCTTTTTGTCACTGTAGGTGTGGAACCAGTAAATGGAAGACTCCTCCAACCATTTCTGCATTTTTCGGTTAGTAAATTCCCGCCCCTCATCGGTCTGAAGTTTGTCAGGTTGCCTCCCGGATTTCTTAATTATGTCTTGTAGCGCCTTCAGAGTATCATCAGCAATTTTTGACTGTATAGGCCTGGCCCATGCATATTTACTGAGCACATCGATTACTGTTAGCATGTATCAAATGTTTTTATTCTCTTTTGCGAGCGGTAACGGAATCTCCACAAGATCTTCTTGCCAAAATTCGTCTATAAGAAGACGCGCCTCCCCCTTCGGAACACGCCCGTAGCACCGCGAGTACAAGGTACCGGTTTATGTAGATTATAAGTTAGCTGAGTTTGCAACCAGTCCTGCACCTCTTTCTTAGTAACTTTTAGCCCGCTGGAGCGTGCTGAAAAATATAATTTTTGTACACCTCCAAACCCAGTTCTCGGGTTGTAATATAATTCTCTAACAGTTACTTTGGTAGAGAGATCGGGCAAAGCCATGATTAGCTATATTATACTAAAAATTGTATGTCGCACGGATACCGTAAATGAAATACTAGTTTACTGAATGGTGTACTTTTCGATTGCCTGATTAGGGAAGTGACCTTGCGTTCTGACACCTCGATTCCATATTCTTTTATAATAGTCTTGTTGTCTGTCTTGCTAGGTGTGTAAAATAGTACTAACATTTGTATGTTTTCCCTGAATGGTTTACTAATACCAGTATATTGTTGAGTCAGAACCCAGACAGATAATCCGCCGTGTCTTGCGCTGAAACCAAGTTTGACTAAAACGTCACTGCGCTTCTTCATATCTTTGGAAGATGCGCTGTCGTCGAGTATTATTAAAGTGTTCGTGCCGGCCCATTTCTTATGTACGGAGGCTAGAGTTTCATCCACAGCATCGAGTCCGACCGGAAACACAAATACGTTGTCATTGGTGAAAATGAATCTTTTATTATACATTTTATTGTTCATGAATGTCGGACAAATGAAAACTATATATTCAAATTTCCTAGGTACGGACCGGTTAAGAGATTCATTACATACTCCGTTTTGCCAGAATTTGTCGGCCCAGTTACAATGATGTTGAATGGTATGGTCATGTACATTTCCATCAGAACGGATCTATATACTGTACATAAATGTAATGAATATGGCTAAAGATAACAAACAAATTTTGCCGAATTCGTGAATAGGATCCCTGCCGGCGACAGTAGTGACTGTATCTGCTGCCTTCCGTTCCGATAGAGAAATGGAAGGCAGACCTCCGGAGGGCTCATCCTGCCACTTCACAGCATCCTCGTCCCCATCCATCTCATATTTAGCACTTTCTTTAATTTCCGTATTTACATCTCTGTTTACCCCGAAGACCATAGATTCTGTTGTGTATTGCAATTCATTATTATAACCTGCGATTGCTGGGCCCGAAAGAATAACCATTTTAGACGGCAAGAGAAGTAAATTGGGCGAAACGGCCATATCAAGTTTGACACCAGTATTTGTTATTGTGTCTTGTTATCGCCTATAAATAATTACCTTACCAGTATTACGAATTTCATCTTCGAGGAGAACGCCGAATTCTTTTCGGACTTGCTCTGCACTGCCAGTATCGCCCACAATGGTACTTCGAATATTCGCCTGTGCGCCAAGTATACAATATACGTAGGCTTCAAAGCTTTCATTGAGGCGGGCGAGATTGGCCTTTGTTAGACCCGAGTCTCCCTTCAGAGGGATGAAACTATTGTATTGACCCTCCGATCCATCATTTCGGAAGAAATAATAGTGTGGTCTGTCTTTGTCGGACAGTACATGTTTTTTCTTTCCAAAAATGGTATGTGTATAGAAAACATTATTAGAGGAGAGGAAAAAGTCGTGACCATTATATATAGCAGCAGGCTGACGAACGGGGCCACGATTAGTGTAATATTCATAACCATAGCCAAGACCTTTATTTTGGCCTTTTCGATATCGAAAGTAAGACTTCGTTTGACTTATATTTCCAAATTCTGTACAGAGAAGTTCATATTTCACGAGATTGTACGGATTGTCGCCGGCTTTGAAGATTCCCCCGGTATCGTCTTGAAGTGCAACCGAAATTTTGTGAAGGATCCGACGTACTGTAAAGTATACATGAAAACGACAGAATGAACGTATTTGCGGCGGAAATTTCTTATCCAAGAGATGGGCGAATGATATACCACAACCAGTCGTGCTGCACCATACAGGGAAATTTAATTGCTGGTCCCAGTATTTCATGTTTGGGCCGCCCAACCATATATTACTTTCTTTAGCTGTTTGATGAGTGATTACGTTATCTTTTAATATATCCCGCGGATGAAAAGTAAATTTTTCTGTCGGGGTTACATATATTTCTAAGGAAATGAGAATAGGTTTTATGTCGTTTGGTTTGGAAGGAATATCAGCATGCTGTACTGTTGGTATATGTTTTGTATTCAATTGAAAAGCAACCGGGAATGCGTCTGTACTTATGATTAGTAGTAGTATATACAGATAGATTTTAATGAGGAGAATTTTCATATTACATATTTTACCTTTGGAATCGTACTGACATTCCAGACTATGTTAATACTATATTTCGGATTCAGGTTTAAACGAATTTTTTATTTTTTACTAACAATACTGCAAACAATGGAAAATTTAATAAAGTCATCAGCAGCGGCAAATACGACAGCGGCACTACCAACCGCAGCGTCGGATGCCTGATCCATAATAGAGACAAAGCGTGAAAAAATACTCTGTGTCATCGCAAGTGGTCAAAGCAAGTTATTTTTTGGCAAGAAGTTTTCAGTTGCGGATGTGGAAAAATGGGGGGATGATAAGGTAATTATAGCCTTCAAAATATATGAAGCAAAATACAGTTCTCTTATAAGTGATAATATCACTCAAAGTTTCATAGATCTAGGAGCAAGCGCAATAAGTCAGGTAGTTCCAATCGACGAGATAACTATGCCACTGATCTTAGAAAGGATTTTATTCTAAACAGTGAAATAAAACGATTATCAGGATGGATAGCGTACACTTTTGGACCCCTACTTGCTCTAGTTTCCACCGGTTTAATTACGGGTAAACATGTAGATTTAAAAAAATTCGGGCTTAATATAATACCCAAAATAAACGGATTCAACTTCGCAAGCACCAAAAACGGTTCCAACACCGACTCAGCAAACGGAAACGCGTCCCGAAGGGGCTCCGCCAGGGACTCTGACGATTACCATTTGGAATGAGCCACAGCGCAATATAGAGAAAATTACGTTACTGACGAAGCATCCAGGAAGAGTTGCTGCAGGGAAGAGATTAGCAGAATGGAGCAGGCAAAATAAGAAGAAGAAACGAAAAGCAATAGCAATGACTAATGATAGCGATGCGGTAGCGGCAAACTGTATAAGCCTACCGCCTACGACGTCACAACAGTGTGATAGCTGGTATAATAAATGTTATCTTGTTTTAGGAATTATAGGAGTTTCATTGACTGCATTAGGGCTATATTTTGGGCGTGCTCGACATATTTGTCCCCTTAAGCGACCAAGTCCTGATTGGAAAGGTGAACCGCTTCAGAAAGCGATGCCTACAGAGCCCGTGGCAGCCTCTACATTGTATGAGATGGATTAGCTCACGCGATAGCAATCCGTAGGAGCTCTTTCGGAAATTATTTTATTTTTTTATTTTATAACGTGTGAGCAATCATGGATACTAAAACAGTTGTTAACACAATGTATGATGGTATTGTAATCGCTGGACTTACGACGGATATCTAGTGATCTCCAGCAAATTTCTGAAAATGGATATGGGCGATCCAAGCCGTCCAAATCTAACTCGATTACTAAAATTAGGTGGAGCGACTGCTGCCGCGGTTGCCACTAAAGATCTCCTTGAACAGAAAAATATTATTCCTGCAGAACCATATACTTTGTAATGTATATACATACAGTAAGTATGATCATTTGGATTGAAAGCAAAACGGGTAAACCGGTTACTGTTAATTTTAACCCTTGCATTGACATAGCACAGTTTACTACAATAAGACTATTACAGTGTTCACTCTTTAATTCATGGTATAACATAACGGGGGCGAATAGTATATTAAAATATCAAGAAAGTAACCAACCGAAGAAGACTATATCAATACGTCCAGGTAACTACAATATCGATACACTCAACAAAGCAATCGGGTTAAAACAGAAAATTAATTTTGAAAAACATCTGCCGACAAACTGCGTTCTTCTAACTTTAGCTAAAGATATTAAAGTATTTTTTAATGCTACAGGTAACTTCGCTAACCTCGTCGGTTTTTCATATAAACCTGAGGACAACCCTGTGATAAAAAGTACAATGAGTCCGAAGAGAGCAGATTTCTTACCTGTCACTAAATACATAATTCATTCAGATGCCGTCGATGTGACTGGAAGTTATGTTTTAATTGCTCGGGTGAATACATACAGGGGAAAGTATCGGACTGTTTACAAATACTTCCCGTCCAGGATACAAAAGAAATAAGTGAAAAGGTCACCTATAAAAACAGCTCAATTTCCATGCCATTGAGAAAGAGCTTAGATTACATGAGTTCAATGCGTATTTGGATAACAGATCAGGGCGGAAAGGAAGTCAATTTCAATAACTGGCCAACTAGCTTTTGTATCGAATTATTGTAGCCATTCCGGAGCCCTACGGAACGTTTCCGAAGGGACCCTATCGGTGTAACATAAACCATCCCACGACCAATCCTCCAGCAATATAAATCATTTCATATTTCTTTTGCTCGGGACTGGGCTGATAATAATCTTAGAATTGCGCTGACGCTTGCGCTGCTTCGCCTGATGCAGAGTTGGCTTGCGCCGCTGCTTATTCCAGGATTTTTGCATCTGTATCTCTTAATTCAGCTGCAGCATACGCATCTTTAGCCTGATTTTCTCTTTCCCAATCAGCCTGGAGTAATCTTTTTTCTGACCAGACGGCACGATCATGTTCAAATTTTTCTAATGCTTTATCATGTCTAATTTTTTCTTCAGTAAGAGCCTCACCATTCCCAGAAAGCTTTTGTCCGATAATATTTCCTCCTGTGAATGCCGTTGCATTTAAGGTTCCAAGACAAGAAATTTGACCTTTTTAATCTAACAATTCTCTAACGGTTAATAAGCTCAGAACCCCCGTAAAGTATACATTTTCTGAAAGCCTAGATATACAGGAACATTTTGGTAACCACCGTGTCACCATTGTTTACATAAATATCACGTGACACGGTAATTTGCATAACCTTTCAAAAAACGGTTTTCCCTATGTTTTGTCTCAATACTTCAAAATATCTTACTCAAACTTGCTGGAGTGCAAGGTGTCACAATGCTCCTCCAAAGTGTGTCTCAGATTTTTTATATCTTGCTTAGTTTTTTTGGAGCACAATTTTAAAGAAATCAACTACGGTTAAATTCACAGCTCTGGAAGTTTTTCTGGCATAAAAACTGTTTAAGAAGGTTTAAAAAAATTCTGAGACATACTTTTGAAGACCCTTAGAACAGCTTGCACTCACACAAATTTCAGCCACATATCTTAAAGCATTGACACAAAACATAGTGAAAACTGATTTTTGAAAGGTTATGCAAATTACCTGTCACGTGATAGTTATGTAAACAATGGTGACACTATGGTAACCAAAATGTTCCCCTATATCTAGGCTTTCTAAAAATATACAATTTACGGGGGGTTCTGAGCTTATTAAACACTAGAGAATTGTTGGTTTAACATGGTCCATTTCTTGTCTTGGAACCTTAATACAGCACCGAGAACTGTCATTCCCATTGCTGAAGCCATGGTTGTATATTATTACAAGGTATTATTTTAATTTTCACTGTATATACATTAATTATGTCTGGCCCTAGTAACTATGGTCTAGGTGCAAATCACGGACAAAATCTCGAGCTCGAAGATCTGAGTGATATTAAAATTAACAATAATACTAAGATAGCAGGTAATCATAATAAGGATTATGTCCTTCGTTACAAAGACCGTGAAAAAACATTTCGTTTTATCGGCCGCATCAGTACAGAAACACGAATACGCTGTAGAGTTTTCCGGACTAAAAGATGTAGATGAGACCATAATAGACGCCACAAAGGCTGCAAATGATCCTACTCCTTTTGCACTGACATGGGATTCGGCTAGTCAGCAATTTAGGCCTTATAATGTACCACGTAACATTTTAGATATATTGAATAGTGAAATTGCAGGTGGAGTTGCTGAACTGCCAGGAACTCCAAATGTGATTTATTTTGATAGTAATGTTAACAAATATAAATTGCTAGATTTTCGTCGTTGGCTTACTCCTAAGAATCCATACATTACACTTCTCGGTATACCGATTCACCTCAAGATTGGACCTCTTATGACAATAATGTCATCAGATAATACACTGCGAAGGTGGATAAATGAGGGGGAGAATTATTGCTCATACAATGCTGGAGGGATTCCATTAAGATTATTTTAGGACACAACTTTGCAGAAACTGGGCTTGAAAAGTGTCGGTGCGGAGGCAGCTGAATTAACTTTACAGACAGCCAGTCAACAGATGACTGATAATATGAAAATAATTGAGCATGGTACAGTTGTTATCAAATGCATAAAATTAGGTACAGGAGACGAGTTTGATGATTTAGTTGGAAATATCACTATAAAAACAGATTCAAGAACACCTTGCAATATTATCATAACTATAGATAAAGATAAAAAAGATTTAGATATTTTTACTCATACTAATACTTCGGAAGAAAGTTGTTCCGGCATCATTTCATTTGTTAAAAAAGATTCAACTACTTACACTTTAGATATCAGTACCATTTATCTAAAACGTCTCATTTTGTTTGAAGTAATGGTCTTCCGACACATTTTAAGTTCAGAGGAAATTTCTAAAATTTCATCTATCACGCAAACAAGTTAACTCTCAGTTCAGAAAAAAATTCCGTAGAAATTTTTCATGAAAACTGTAGAATTTCAGACCTGTGTTATGACATCACAGGCTGCTAAGCAACACTCGAAGCCTATCGAAATGGTATTGCGAAAGTCCTATCGGAAAGCCCCTACCCGAACGATATTGCGCAACAGTGTCTTCCCTTCGGAACCCGTTCTGGTAGGGTAGGGGAAAATCTAACATAAGTGTTGCTCCGTAGAAAAAATGAGAAACATAGTGAAAATTCACACAGCACAGCCAGAAGATATTGATAAAATTCTTCACATACTTACATCCAGAAGACAAAAATTGGCACGATTCCGAAGAGCAGCATCACAGTCAGAATCTATCGAACAAATGAACTCAGCTGTTGTAGGGGAATTCCCCACTGAGTGCTGACCTAAATGTCTATTATATGTCAGTGAGTCATCTGTAAACGTTTATTATACGTCAGTGCCAGCTGTCGCGGAGTTCATATATAGGTCACCGCTCACTTACATGCATGTTATTTTTAGCTACAGGGGATTTCCCTCCCTGTAGCTAAAATGGGTGTTAATATTCTTATTTGTTCCAATTATACACATTATATATACTACTCTTGTAGATCTACAGTACATCCGCAGTAGACAAAATAACAAGTACAATAATTATGCAAGGAGATCATTCAAAAATGTTGAATATGAGAATGCAAGTATTTGAACATATCAATGTTTTTTTGGCATTAAAAATTGACAAATGGCAATAATTTGACGCAGGATATAGGGCTCCACATCCTAATGAGTATCACAATATTTGAATTTGGATCAGACCAGCTTTCATCCTACCACAGGCGGCCCAAAAACTAATACTTAGTTTTTCTCACTGTTTTCCCTATCATTTTCTCTCCTTTTCTTCATGCTCTGACTGATCGGAGTAAATAAGATAAATGGTTATTTAACCTAACCTAGCCTCTGTGACTCTTTATTTATTTTACACCCCATTACAAGGACATATATCTCTCATACACACATGTTGTAATTAATTAGTCAACAAAACTAATTATGCTAATCCGTGGGCTTATCAAAGGTTGGTCAACATTGCAAAGATAGAGATGTAAATGAAAAAGAAGAAGGTATGAAGATCTTGGGAAACATGTCCCTAGGACGTCCGTAAACCTAGTGGACGCTTATACATTCATTATATGCGCAAACAAACACTGCTCATTATTTAAAAATAAATGGGAAGTTGATCAAAAGGAACGCTGGAAACCCGCATGCTTTTTGTTGCCAATCGCCACATTCAAACATAACTAAGCAGACATAATCCTGCTCCATGTAGAGGTCTGATCTTTGGTAAAGGGACAACTATGAGATACAATTTTTTTGACAAAATGTCATGTGACCTCGATGACCTGTTTACCTCAAATATACATATTTGTCCATAACTCAGTAGCCAAGAGTCCTCTCCCCTTCATATTTGGTACGATTTTAGACCTTATGATGCCACACGCAATACCTCATTAATTATGTACATATCTAATTTTGAGCTAGCCAATAAACCTAGTGTTCTGATTTTTGATTGACAGATGTGACATAAGGAACAAAAGTTTTGCCGCAAAAAAGATGTGTAACTGTGATGACCTTTGCCCTCTCTGATGACATTTGCCTTCTTTTTCCTACTTAAGATTGCTTTGGCCCCGGCATTGCTGCTTGCAGCTTTATTTAGGGGACAAAGCCCTATGGGGCTTGTCCCCTATTGTATTTACTCAGGATCACTTCTTCTTCTTCTTTTTCCTCTTCTTCTTCCGTAAATTCTTTGCAAAGCTAGATCTCCAAAACCGTTGCGCGCAGACTTTTCAAATTTGCAGGGCATATTAAGCATACTGAGTACTTGTGCACCTGACTCTTCATATTTTGATTGAACACATGAACTGGCTGTTATTAATTATTAAAAATTTTAAGTTCACCTAATTTGCATAAAAATTGAAAAATCGAAAATCTGTTATGAAAAGTTTTAGACCATACTACCTAGATGCTACATACCAAATTTCAAGAATTTTCACCTTGCCGTTTATGAGAAGAAGATTTTTAAAGTATTATTTTTCTGATTTTCAATAACCTTTGACCTCCTTTATACCTCTGCAGCTAAGCTATACCAACGGCTTTTTTCTGGCCTATTTGAGAGTCCTGGGGTGCCGGGGGCTGGTGACTAATAAACAATGACCAACAGGGGATCAAACTGCAAATCAATATTTTGAGGATGAACTTGTTTATGACCGTAGCATGTTTCTATACCTCATTGAATATGCACATATCTAATTCCAGTGTTAAAACTAGAGCTAGAGTTCTAATTTTTGGTACACAATGACATGTATCAGTGTTAAGGTTTTTTAACAAAATGTCACACGATCAGCACATCCTATACCTCATTGATTATGCACATATCTAATTTTGGGCAAGCCAACAGAGCTAGAGGTCTGATTTTTGGTATATAGGGATAACTATGGGATACAATGTTTTTGACAAAATGTCACCTGACCTCGATGACCTTTGATCTCAAATATAAATATCTGTCCATAACTCAGTAACCACAAGGGCAACACCCTTCATATTTGGTATGATTGGAGACCTTATGATGCCTCATTAAATATGCACATATCTAATTTTGGGCAAGCCAATAGAGCTAGAGGTCTGATTTTTTAGTATATAGGAATAACTATGGGATACATTTTTTTCACAAAATGTCACGTGACCTCGATGACCTTTGATCTCAAATAGACACATCTGTCAATAACTCAGTAACCACAAGGGTTACACCCTTCATATTTGGTATGATGGGAGACTTTATGGTACCATATGTCATGCCTCATTAAATATGCACATATCTAATTTTGGGCAAGCCAACAGAGCTAGAGGTCTGATTTTTGGTATATAGGGATAGCTATGGATAACAATTTTTTTTACAAAATATCAGGTGACCTCAGTGACCTTTTTTCCTTACATTTACATATTTGTTCATAACTCAGTAACCAAGAGTCCTATACCCTTCATATTTGGTACGATCTTAGACCTTATGATGCCACATGCAGTACCTTATTAATTATGCATATATCTAATTTTGAGCTAGTCAATAAACCTAGTGTTCTGATTTTTTGTTGACAGATGTAACATAAGGAACGAAAGTTTTGTTCCAAAAAAGACGTGTAACCGTGATGACCTTTGCCCTCTCTGATGACATTTGCCTTCTTTTTCCCACTTAAGATTGCTTTGGCCCCGGCATTGCTGCTTGCAGCTATATTCTTCTATTTCCTCTTCTTCTTCCACAAATTCTGTGCAAAGCAAGATCTCCAAAACCGTTGAGCGAAGCTTTTTCAAACTTTCAGGGCTTATTAGGCATACTGAGTACTGGTGCACCTGTCCCTTCATATTTTGATTGGTCACATGACCTGACTGTTATTAATTATTAAAAGTTTTAATTTCACCTAATTTGCATTAAAATTGAAAAATCGAAAATCTGTTAAGAAACTTGTTAGACCATACTACCTAGATGCTACATACCAAATTTGAAGGTTATAGACAGTGCCGTTTTCAAGAAGAAGATTTTTAAAATATCACTTTTCTGATTTTTCAATGACCTTTGACCTCCCCTATACCTCTGCAGCTAAGATATACCAATGGCTTATCCTTGCCTATGTAAGAGTCCAAGGAGGTTAGTGACTACTGAACAATGACCAACAGGGGACAAAACTGCACATCAAAATTTTGAGGATGAACTTGACCTATGACCCGAGCATGTTTCTATACCTAATTGATTCTGCACATATCTAATTCAGGCCTTCAAACGAAAGCTAAAGTTCTGATTTTTGGTACACAGGAAGAAGTATCAGTGTTAAGGTTTTTAAAGAATATGTCACATGACCAGTATATCCTATACCTCATTAATTATGCACATATCTAATTCTAGGCAAGCCAATAGAGATAGAGGTCTGATATTTGGTATAAAGGAATAACTATGGAAAACAATTTTTTCAACAAAATGTCACGTGACGTTGATGACCTTTGACCTCAAATATATAAATATTTGTCCATAACTCAGTAACCAAGAGTGCTATACCCTTCATATTTGGTACGATGAGAGACCTTATGAGGCCACATCCTGTACCTAATTATTTATGCACATATCTAATTCTGGGCAAGCCAATAGAGCTAGAGGTCTATTTTTAGTATATAGGGATTACTATGGGATTCAATATTTTGACAAAATATCATGTGACCTCAATGACTTTTTTACCTCATATTTGTCTATAACTCAGTAACTAAGAGTGCTATACCCTTAACATTTGGTACGATTTTAAACCTTATGACGCCACATGCTGTACGTAATTAATTATGCACATATCGAATTTTGAGCTAGCCAATAAACCTAGTGTTCTGATGTTTGGTTGACAGATGTAACATTAGGAACAAACATTTTGTTGCAAAAAAAGACGTGTAACTGAGATGACCTTTGTCCTCTCTGATGACGTTTTCCTTCTTTTTCCCACTTAAGATTGATTTGGCCCCGGCATCGCTGCTTGAGGCTATATTTATTGTTTTTAAATTTGATATCCTCTTTAAAGTCACTTTTTCAAAGATTTCATGTACATGTAAATGGGAAAACTTATCAACTTTACCAAAAAATGCAGTTGGATGCCTTCGATATATTGCATGTATGTTCCTTGAGTTAAAGTGCAGTCATAATTATTCATTATTTGATGCTTCGTGCCTTTTACCAAATAAAATAATATTTTTTATCTATCAGTTAATTTTGGCATACTTGAGTTAAAAAAGCTACTCCATGCACATGTACGTGCATTTACAAACTCAGTAAGGCAAAGTATTGTTTCGCAATCTGAACTTACAACCATTGCCTCCAAGGTTTTGTACATGCAGTTATTTTTCAGAAGTAAGTATATATTTTATCTTTGTCTAAACAATATGAATGTAGTGATTTCACATTACTTTACATTTATTATAATAGTAATAATACAGGAAGCCCACAGGGAAGAGGTGACCCTCAGATCCCCCACACTCCATATTCATTGATAAATTTCATTTTAGCTCACATTTGGTATACCTATGTGAGGTTGTCGTATAAGCGGAAGTTGGTGGCATCTGTATGTATGTATGTATGTATGTATGTATGTATGTATGTATGTATGTATGTATGTATGTATGTATCTATGTATCTATGTATCTATGTATCTATGTATAAATAAATACCCTATATATTTTGCACGTATGATTATGTGTATTTGCATATATGCATTTATATTTATGGCCAATGTATATGTGTGAATATATATTATATAAAAAAATCCTCTCAATATTCATTTTCCATCTGTATTATCTCTGAAATAAGCGTGATTGTGTAAATTAATTGTTATACATGTTGCGCCTCGTAAGGAGTATACCTGGACGACTGTAGGGACTGGACAAATGACATTGATACTAAGTCAATAAAGAATAAAACAATAGAATATAATGAATAATACTTCCACAAAATTCAAATGTACCGATACAAAGTAATAGTGTATTTAAAATCTCGTTAACATACACTTTCTATTCCTTAATCAAACATGCTCACTTCTGCATTCAATATGTGTAAGTATCATGAAAATAAAAGATATTTAATCAATAGTGCAAAATGCAGCAGCTTTATGAAGAATATGGTTAGTATAATCAAGTCACATAATAAGCGAGTAATCACCGGAAACCAGCGTGAAAATCCAATGGACAATACATTTTGTTCTCTATGTATAGCCAGCATGTAGGAGCTAATTATTATGATATAATTTATGCAAATAATTGAGATATGAGTAGTGTTTTAGTATGGATATGTGTGTGTAAGACGGGCTAGATGTTTGGGATGCAAACTCTTTCTTTACGTTGCTCGGCAGACGCTGCCTTGTATTTCGGCATTGTTATTGTGTACCTACTAGTGTTAATTCTAATGTGGATCATTTACTTGTTAAATGATATATGTATGTGATGTATGTATGTATATATAAACACGTGTACAGAAAACTTTGTATGAGAGATGGATGCGCAATTGCCTTTAGAAGATGGGAGGAAAGTGTCATGCAAGTTTTGCCTGCTGGCTCCTCGTCATAGATATATATGTTAGTTTCGAATTTCAGCCGAGTTCACGCACATGGTACACGGTGATTTCATCTGAAAATGCTTACAAAGTTTAGCTAAATGAATGACAACATTTCTGAAATCAAATCTTCTGTGACGATACGATCTCACTTCTTTTTTAAATCTATTTATGATAATTTACATCACACCGCGCGGCTGGCTTTCTTAAGCCTGTAATTCTGCCTCATTCTGTGTTGGTAGATATGTGTTGCCCTGCTTTACAGGTAAACAATTAATGTCATTTAGTATAGCGACTCTCACTTTTGATACTTGTTCAGACACTACGGTTCATATGTTGACCTCTGCTGTTTGCTCCGTCTAAGAAAACAACAAATACAATCGTCTTATCCGTTATTCCTTCACATATTAAACCTCAGTCGAACTATTGTTTTGCTAGTGTGATTTGGTAATTCGTTACTGCGAAGTCTGGTGGCTGAAATCACGGTCCCTCTAGAGGGACCGTGCTGAAACCAAGGTTCAAAATTACCAGACTCTACAGATCAAGAATATTGTTATCAGGCGGAGTTAGTTATCCTCCGGTTCATATATCCCATGGGTGCAAAACTACGTACTAGTGGAAACTCTTTTGTTTGGCATCCGGCCTTAAAACCTCATCAAATTTGTCTAATTTTGGCAATGTTGTCCTCCCAGTTCAAACTGAGCATTTTATGGCTGCATTTGGTTATAGCAACTTGTATAGACTTGGTTCGATCGGCGAATTAGTTTAAATCATGTGCAAAAATTTCTCTTATGTACCTTCTATGTATCTTCTATTTCATACAAACCTAATATTATATAGGGCTCAGCCCTTGGTGTCGCGCCAGGGGTTAAGATTGGCAATGTTATTTGTATTGATTCAGTATTAAATAGAATTAATTGTTACTTCATATACGTTTGTATGACAACTATGCCCAGTTTCCCTCTGATGAAAGCAGTTCACGTACGTACACGACGTCACACCCTGCAGCAGTGCAGGTATAGATTGTCTGTAATGTGTAAAAATGTTGGACAAAATTGGCAATTTTAACCATGATAACAGCCTATGGTGTTAAACAAGGGACGTATTATGCCATCGTTACCATTGCAATAGAAACCGCACTGCCCACCTTCCACTTGCAAGCTGAAAACTAGAGCGTTCCATCTAAAAACTGGCAATTTTTGAATCTAGTTATTGACACAGTGGGCGCTTTTCTAAAATTCAATCCCAGCATTCTTTGCGTATGCCCCCGTTCATATGCACGACAGATTTCTCCCATTTTCTATTTTTTATGCGTGATATTAACGATATTTTGTATCAGCGACAAGGTGGATAATAACATTAACTGGCTAACAAAAGATATATTTTATAAATGGCATGTTATAAAATAATAATTTGCATGTTTTGTATTTGTTAATTTACGAGTACTCAAAAAAACATGGCGGCGCCCATGAAGGTAGGGTACACTTCCGGCTAGTCGCATAGTATATTATGAATATGCGCATGCGTAGTCAGTAAGCCGCTGGCGCGACTATTAGAAATTTGGCAGCTCAGGTCAAGTTTTCCTAGCGATCAAACGCGTTACTTTTGAGTCTATGCAGTAGCTAGTTTCCACTGTGATTTCGGGTGAAACTCCCCTAAATCGCGTACACCTCACTCATCACTTTCACCACGGCGTGTTTCATATTAAAATACAACACAAATCATAGCTTTCAGCCTAGTCAAACGTTCACAAATCACAGACTTGAACCAAAGCCTTGCGTTAGTCAGTAGAGCATTGCTGCAGAACGCCGTGATGTTCAAATGAGAGGTTGGTCTCCCTCGGCTGTTATGCTGACACCAGCACTAAGGCTCTCCAGCTTCGAAAATGGCCAATGAACAGTATAATGAACGAGTTTGATTTGTATTAAATCAAGAACGGGTGGTCGGAAACATTTTGGCAACTGAAGAGTATGCAAAAACAAATAAGCTTTATAACTCAACATGTTACTTATTTGTCCAACGACATGTATTTTGAGTCGCTGGCTGATGTGTTGGAATAGAGAATGCCCGTTTGTTCTATGTACTAATTTGCCAGTGACCAAGCATGCATCCGCACAAGCATGCATTTACCCACGAACGTCACGGGCCGGGGTCGATCGACTACACCCGAGCCTTAAATGACGTAATTTCAACCACAACTGAACGCGTACGCGACGAGCACGCGACGGACCAGCAGACGGTAATTTCTGGTCACTAGGGCCAAGACGCGTTTGTACACTGTATGTATTAGGAAGGGTATGCAACCGCTCAAGTGAGTTCTCATGACGTGCGTTATTAAAAAGGTGGTGGACAGGGGACACTTTTTTCCACAGCAGTCACCGTCACCAAAAGGTTAGTAAAACTCCATTTTTTTAATTTAACCAATGTTTCGAACGCTGCACGAAAGCAAGGAAAAAATTGAAAAAGATGAAAAATCCGATTTCACATTCATTTGCATATAGATCTACGTCCTCACAAGAGCAAGAATACTAAACATGATTCACCTTTAGTTTTTAATTGTCTTGTTTATATATACGGTTAAGGTACACCTTGTGCATTTTTTTGCTAAAAATAGTGGAATACTTGCAGTTCATGCATAAAGTTCTGCTGATGTACAGTCATTTTTAATTATCGAGGCCAAGAAAAACATTTGTAACTGATCCTGAATTGTTTTGGCTATAAAATCAAGACGGACTGATTTTCTTCCTTCCAACATACTTTGAATACCCAATAATTTTTTTATAAAGGACTCAAAACTCTTAGAACAAGCTGTAGACAAGCACAATATTTTGAGGCTTTTATAAATTTGGTAATTCAAAACCAAGCAAAGTAATAGTTTAAATATCTAGTTAGAAGGAAAGCCTGAAGAACAGTTTTAACAATATCCAGTTGAAAGGGACAATGTCCCTCATTTTTGACATTATTTTAGTTTCTCTTGAAACATCATTTATTCCATTCTTTGACTGAAATATGCCATATAACCAGATGATACAAGTAAACTCTCCCCCTTTACATGGTTATAACACATGGATTCTTCTTCTATGATACATTTTTTGGTACATACCAAAAATTAAATGATGAAAGAAATCATGCTGTTTGTCAGTGTACAGGAAGGAGCTGTTACAACCAGTGACTGAGCCCCTTTCACTGTTCTGAAAAAGAAAAGCAATATTTAAAAATCAACTTAAACTTGGAAATGAGCAATTTTGTCCCTTTAATTGAAAGAAAATGTGCTGTAAAATTGTATATCAGATAAAGGAAGGAGAAGGCGTGGATCTGAGGAACAGGTTTTTTTTCCCAATGGAAATTTTTAATACAGCTTCTATATGTTAGTGTGAGTGTTTGTGGAGACAATAAAAATTGCTATGACAAATTACATGTATTGACTTTATTTTCATCTCAGATATCATCAAACATTTGCAGTAGTGTCAGGTAAAATGGTCACACTGTCAGAGGCATATATTGTCTACTGCTGCAGCCATAATCATGACATCACAAAAGATCAGTTTGGCAGGTGCATAATGTCTACCTTCCCACAAGTGCAAAAGATGCGAAGAAGATTTGATGGCTCACGACTATATCCTTTTTTTTCATTAAACAATTTTGAGCGAGTACGTGTCACATGGCATAATGAAAATGTGATGTACATAAACAGGACATATTAAGGATGTACAAGCTATTAAATTGAAAGTATTGTCATTTCCCTAAAATATCGATTTTTGTATTCTTCACTGTATATCAAAATGTGTAATAAAATATAGGGGGTCACTGCGCTCATTTGTGAGATACAAGACCATGAATTTTAATTTTAAATTTTAACATTTATGTGTAAAACTTGCAAAGTCAGTATTTTTCCACCAATGCCTTTTCTATGGGTGAAATGTTTCAATGCCATTTATCTCCAGATTAAGCATGGTGACCATTCAATATCATTGTATCACTATTATTTGTTTCTTTTGCCTTCGCAATGTCCAAATTTTCATGAAAATGGCAATAGGAACTGCTTTTCCAGTGATTTCCAATGTAAACCTATGGGAAAGGATAAATCCAACCCGTATAATGCTTGTACATCCTTAACTGTTCTTGTTTTTTCTCTTTTTTCGCAAACATACTGAATTAATGGTGTCCAACACAAATAGGAATGACTGAATTCTGTAACGACCAGTCTATACACTTGGTCACAAGAGGACAATCAGTTTGAGTACATTCATAACAATTTCTATCAGGCTATATTGAAAATTGTGTATCAAATAGAGAAAAAACAATTATTTAAATACTAATTTTTGGTGAAGCTTCACAGGCAGTAAAATCTCCAGACAATTGAAAACATGGAGCAAATATTATGCCACTAGTGTTGACAGGATGAAAGACAATTTAAAATTAAACAATTATGACATGAGATGAATATTTAAGGAAATCAAAGAAATAGTTAAGTAAAAACTTGCACATTGTGTTCATTGACAGTTTCAGACCAAGACATAGGAATCTGGCGTTCACAGAGACCATGATAGATTAACAGGAACAGACAAATCCTATTTCCTTACATATTATATCAGTGTTAAAATATATCAATAAATGATGTAGCAAGGAATTGTCTGTCTAACCAGTACCCCCCCCCCACCTTATTTGCAGTTATCTTGATAACGTGATCTCTCTAATGGCATAAAAGTATAACACACACATATGCAGTATTCGAGTTATAGATAATCTGTGAAACATGTTTAACATTAAGAATATTGAAAAATTTCATACAAAAATGTACAAAGTCATAAAAGCAAGAGTCAAACCCTAGTAGTAATCAATTTGTTCTACTTAACCCAGTATTTAGAAAATACTAGCTTATTAAAGGTACACCAGTTCTGCATTTTTTGTTTTTCATGGTATTGTGATGATTTTCATTTCAATCAAAATACTTTTTATGGTGTTTAGCTCACCAAAGGTCCACAAGGTGTAATTTCTGGCAAAGTCTTTATTGTAACTTGTTTTTGAATCTGAATTAAGTTTTGGACCAAAAAATACCCTTTGCACTAACTTAAAATATGTACGGTGAAGTATTTCCATCTAATGCTAAATTTTGCTAGATGAGTTGAGCTGACCAAGCTAATGACTGCATATCTCACTAAACTTGCAACATGAACTCCTTTACAAGTAAGGCAAACAAAAGATTTTCCCCAAGATTGTCTTCATTTAAAATGAAGAATTTATGATTGTCTACATATTAGTGTCAGTGCAGTGCAGTGCAGGTGAGGGAATTTCATAGAGTATGAATTCTAGTATAGCACAATTTTTGTTATGTACCAAAAACTGGATGGAACAAATCATGAATTTTCTCTATGGGATGTACATGGTGCAAGGTTCAGCTTTGTCGGACATTTTGCCCATTTCAGTGTGCAGAACAAAACGTATTCCCAAGTTATGCTACATTTTGCTTGGTGTCAACTATCTGTTCCAGCTAATAACTGCATATTTCAGCATCAACTTTGTGTACTACTTTTTAAGTGGAGCAATGACATCTTTCAAGATTTTCTTCATCAAAAATGAAGCAATAATTTATGTTTACATTATCTCTCAGGTCACTGTGCAGGAATTGTGTAAACAAAGTTCACAGCTGGCCACCTGGTTAAAAAATTACCGGTAACTATTGTTTTAACAGAATGTTAATAGTAATTTTTACTTGGTATAATGAGAATACCCGAATGACCCCTTTAAATGAAAGTTATTAGATTAACTCTTAGATTAACATATTTTGTAAAGCAAAATTTTAACCAAAAATGGAAAAAATCCTACCAAATACATATATATTACCTACATAATACGAATTTGTTACATTGTGATATCTACCCTTAAAATCAAATGTCGAAGCATTGCAACCAGCGATTTCAGAGAAAAAAATTGACCCAAAAATTCCTACCAAATACATTTATATTTAAATAAAAAATTAAGCATTAGATTGGAATACTTCACTGTACATATATATTTCCCACATAATACGAATTTGGTACAATGTCATATCTACATGACCCTAAAAATCAAATGTCGAAGCATTGCAACCAGCGATTTCAGAGAAAAAAAATTGACCCGAAATGTCAATAAATTATAGTGTGGTTTTTTGGACAGTTTGTAAATTTTAGCATGTATACAATAATGTATATGCCCATATTAGTGCCATAAAATCAATAGCAGTCACTTTTCTAACTCTTAATTTTGTATATTTACTCTTGGAATTTTTTTTGACCCAAAACAACAAAATCTGACCCCCCCCAAAAAAATAAGATTTTATATTTGCATAATATTTTCGTAAATTATAATGGACGGCCCCCACAAAATAAACGTTGAACAAAAATGATAAAAATTATCCCAAAAATGTAATATTGCTAATTTTGTCATAAGCTCAATAAGTTAGAGGCAACATCAAAAGTTCAATGTAGGATAGAAAACACTTTATTCCCCTTAGTTTTAAATGATGTATCGTCAATTTGGAGAATAAAGGTCACACATCAGTTGCAACAATACTTAATATATAAATATCCCCTGTGATGTTACAGACAGGCACAAATGCGAGAATACCCTCAGAATCCCAAGATGGTCTTGAGCATACATTACATATGAATAGATCCACAACCTTTCCAGGTGAAGATATGAAAACGGCATCTCATATCCTGCAAATGAATTTTATAGGATGCACAGGTTTTGAATTTCCTTTGCATGGTTTACTATTCGACAAATTGATGCACCAACGCTCTTTAATATCCACTGGAGAGCAGTTTGTGCTCTATTTCAATATGGATTAAAGTGTATGGGAGTATCTATGATGGTGGTGAAGCCAACAGACAGTTGATAATGATGCATTTTAAAGGTGGCCTAGTCATTTTACAGGTGGCCTAGTCATAGCTGTACCGTGACAATGCACTTTGATGATCCAATTATCGTAAAATACATCTGAAATCACATAGCTTGTGCCTTTTAATGGACACTATACATGTATATAGCTGCTTCAATTACCTAATGATTGCTAGATACAGATCAATTTTACTACATGTCTACAACAGACTTTGATAATGTGTTTGTAACAGTGTGCTTTCTATTTTGATAAAACCTGAAGTGATCCATATATAACACACAATATTATAACTTTAAAAAAGAAAATTCTCTACTTCTTAAATTGATGCAAAAATTCAAAATTCATACATCTTAAAGGGTAAAACTGGTATACATCTGAAAGTTGTACAGTTCCTTAACTTATATCACATACTGTTACCTCAATCTGCCACTTAGAGAAAGTGATGAAATCACACCGAATGGTGAGGGAAGATTCAGAGACCATGATTCACAACCCTGTAAGGGATATTTGGAAAATCGTGTACCGCTATACAATTGAGAAATGATGCAATATGCAAGGCTGAAAAACACGGAATAGACGACTGTCACATATATTCAAAAAGTTGTTGCAGTATGGTTCAAGATTTCCCGAACAGATGCGAGGCTTGCAGAACACTGTAAAACTGTCTGAAGTCAACACGGTATAGGAAATGTATCAACCGCGAGACGGATGCATCTGTCCAACCAACAACATCCAGTGTCCGGTGGACATACATGACCAGAGAACAGTTGATGCATGCATTGAAGGTGAATAACCAGCTGATAGAAAATGAAAGAGGAAAGACCAAATATTATGCAACGTGTGTTGACAGGATGAAAGAAAATGTAAAACTAAGCACTCAAGACCATGATGACATGGAATATATTTTCAATAAAGTCGGAGAAACAGACGATTTATTTTCAAATGAACCAGATATGGAGATCTTCTGGCATTCACAGAGAGACCACATTATGAACAACAGAAATAGCTGGCACCAAAAGAAAATCACATTTCTTCTGTTGTTTTGTGTTTATGTTGAACATATCAAATTTGATATTTACGTATGATTTTAAAGTCTAATTATATATCTATTCAATTTAAATGATTTTTCTTACCTGATAAACTAAATTAATTCCCTTATTGTGCTGAAATTCACACCATAACTTGATTACTATCTAACTTCATCAAGTTCATGGTACATGCTACAGTTCCACACCATTGTTACCCTGTATCAAACAAACATAAATGTGAAATGTATTGGTCATATTTTATCTTACAGAATACTTGAGATTTGTCTTAGATTGTATCACAGAAGTAAAGAAGGCTACAAAAAACTGCGTGACAGCAGAATATTAAAACTACCATCAGTAAGGCCCTTGCAATACAAAAAAAACAAAGTTTCCCCAAGCCTGGTCTTAATGCAAATTTACTGAACTGCACGTCCGAAGACGCCGACGAACAAAATTTGACTGAAGTGGGCTATAGGCCTATATGGTATATCTAAAACCAATGGAGACCGGTCAAGACCTGCGACATGCGACCTGCGTCTTGAAATTGTGATCTGCGACGTAACCCTAACCCTTACCAATAACCCTACCCCTAGCCCTAACCCCTAACCCTTACCCTAACCCTAACCGCAGATTGCACTTTAAAAAACACGCATGTCGCATGTCGTGACCGGTCTTCCATAAAAACCTTCTCACTCGCTTACGTGAGATAAGTCGAACGAACGCGCGCGCGTCCATAGTTACACCTAAAAACGAAAGATACACTTCAGATTATCGTTGAAGGCGTCGCATATGCCATCTCTTGCTTTTCATTGTTCCAGGACGCCCGTGGTTAATGATGCTTTTTTCTCTTTAACAATCGAATCATACTCAATTAACACAGTTAGACTAGTGGTTAACTAAAATTAAATCTCGGTGCGTTTTTGTTAAAATTTTGCCATTGACCGATTCAGATGGATTGAATTACATCAGAATAGTAAACTATTTGTTGCTGTCTGCTCTTCTTTCCAGTACTTGCTGACAAGCCAAATATCAAGAAGACTTTTGACGTTGAAAGAAAGAGTTACAACATAACGTGCGAAGTATTAAGAGCCAAGCCTCCTGCTACATTTCAGTGGTTCGAGAACGGTGACTCGTTGTCCACGTTCGCTTTGCCTACAACATTTGTCGAGCACAAGGATACTACCTTCAGGAGTTCGAATGCTATAGAGTATCTGTATAGAGGCGATCGCGCAAGTGCTAACATTTCTTGCGGCACAAAGCAAACTTCTGTTAAAGAAAGTAGACAGTCATCGATTGTTATCGATTTGGAATATACTGCAGGAGGTGAGACATACTCAATTTATCCATGATCTGCATTTGTTTATAATTTGTTGACGTTGGAATATATTTTCATTTTTTCTCGGTTACTCTTTGAAACCGATTCTGATTCAAAAAAGCCGATTCCTTCATTCATGATAAATTGATCATTTGTGACAAGATGCGGGGCAAGTGTATTTAACAGTTTGCAAATCATTTAAATTTCCGACTATGAAAAACAACTGGTCACAATACGCAATTTCGTAAAAGAGAAAACATCATTTCAGTGAAGCACATAAAGATCTTTGTGTTCTAATGGGATGCAACATGTTGTAACTGTGAGGATTAAATTGTATAATACATATACACTATTTCCTCAAGTTTTTCCGTCAATGTGATCCCAGGGGCATTTTCTTCTTATTTAAACCTGTACCTCGACTTTCAGTCCGTTGGTAAGAAAAATAAGTAGTTCATTTGCTATTCAATGATATAATCATGGACTCTTTCAAAAGTCAATCAATAGAATTTTTGTTGGATAACTAATAAATTTACAAATCGCTTCGATAATGTCACTTTTGGGTAATTGTCTTCTTTGATGTCTTGCTATAACAGCTTGCATGATGCATGTCCACCATGACCTAGAGGATATGAAACATAGTAGCTGGATGGTTGATTCAATTTACATTGAGATCTATAAGCTGTTTTGTTTTTACTTTCGCAGTATTTTGTCTTTTGAATTTGCAGATATGTGTATAAGAATCCAGCAAATCTTCGCTTCCTGTCTTGTCTTTTCTTCTCACAGGTAACCAGGAAATCGTATGCTCTCAAGCGATAGTGGTTGCAATCACTACTGTATTTCTTGGTTTCTACGGTTTGTAGATAGAAAACAAAAGGTTATTTAGTAGAATAATTTTACTCTTAATTATTCACACATTGCTGGCATGCGCTATCAACAAAGCAGTTTTTGTAATGATTCAACGCCAGAGTACACAACAGTGAAAACTTCATCCATGATTTCAAACCGAAGTGAAGAAGCTGGTGAGCACGCTGATCTGCTTCTCTTCAGATGTTATACTGAGAGGACTTTGAATGAGACTCTTTCAAAAGTAATCCTGCGGAATATAGCATCAACATTGGAAAGACAAATTTTTATGAAAGACTGTATTACACCCTTTGTGTTACAGGAAAATAACATTTTTTTTGTAAACCCGATAAACTATTTTTGCGCACGAAAATCTTTTGTGAGCACAGAAAATCAATACAAGTGCACGGGAGGCTATTCTACGCGAGCGAAAAACTATTGCATAAACACACAAAATATATTTCATCAGCAAAATGAAACTATAAATGACGATATGAAGCGATTTTGTAATATATATATATATATATATATATATATATATATACATATATATATATATATATATACATATATATATATATATATATATATATATATATATATATATATATATATATATATATATATATATATATTCAATCCTCAACAATGTGTAACCGTACACTCTGTGCCCAAGTTCAGAGGTTGCCATAAAGCCATTATGGTGATAACCGGGAGGGCACATTGTATACATTTTGTGTATATATTTATATATATATATATATATATATATATATATATATATATATCGTCATATCGTATCGTCATTTCTAGTTTCATTTGCTTATGAAATTTTTTTTGTGTTCACGCGATAGTTTATCGTGCGCTTAGCATAGCTTCCCTTGCACATGTATTAATTTTCCGTGCTTACAAAATATTTTAGTGTGCAAAAATAGTTCACATATATGTATACAGTAGCTCGGCGATTGAACCACTCTTTTAAAGAGTACGGATTTGGCTTAGCGGTTCTGTCTGTTGCTTCTCCGCTAAATGACTGGATTCCGTATATTGTGGGTTCGAACCCCACATGAAGACACTGTATATATATATATATATATATATATATATATATATATATATATATATATATATATATATATATATATATATATATATATATATATATATATATATATCAACGCCGGTTGAAAACAAAAACTGATCCTTTATTTTACCCTTTATGATCGGGTTTTACACAAAATTATAAAAAGTTACAAGTGAAAATGTGATTTCTTAAGCGCGAATCTGTATAACGGGAACTTGCCTCGCTGACTTACTTTCGCATAAGAAAAGCTTCACTCAGAGTCAGATATCTATGATCTAATTGTCCAATCAAGTTTATTAACATTCATGCGTCACGTCTTCTGATTGGTTTATGTCCACCATCGTCAAGCGTCGGACCCTGTGATTCGTCTATTGTGTACTACCACTGCATAAAAACCCTATAATACTTACTGTATTAGCATGGATTTTTGTCTGTATTTTAGCTGAAGAGTGCATATACAGATGAATACAGTCGATAATCCATTCTTTGTATTCAGCTAGCCTGTATTCATGTGGATTCATGTGAATTCACTTGTATTATACTATAATACAGGCAACTTATGAATGTGAATTTATCTGAATTATTGGGTTTTCATGCAGTGTACCTAATTCATGATTTGCATCTGCGAAGCGACTTGGCCATTTCAAGCAGCCGGCGACGACTTTGTTTGATTTTATGAGGGTCGGGAGGAAAGAAAAGAGGTAATTTTTTATTGTTTTAAATTTCTTGAAATTCAATAATTTATGCCACGGTGGAATGCAGACGTTTACGTCGTTGCAATCTTGGATTTACAAAGTCAACTGAATGAAACCGTATAATGCCATGAGGCTAGTATATGGTGGAGAACATATGTAGTCATTTCTGGCGATCGAGCAGCGGGAGAAACGATCAATCACCAAGGGTAAAGCTAATTTGCTAAAAGATATTTTATTTTGAATAGTGAGTAGAATGACTCGTAAAATACTCATATTTTGAACGTTCAATATGAGGTTGAAAAAAGTTGGATTTTTTCTGTTTCTAATTTGTTTCATGCCGTACTCATGGTGACTGTGACTGTTGTCTCCACTTTCAAGCATGGCCTCAGCGTCTCGACTCTAAGTTTGGTTCAACAAATTTTACTCCGGTGTTGTTGTAGACTATACTAATCACACAAGATAATTTTACTGGTCGATTCATATTATTGTTATTAAATGTAATAAAGGGAAAGCAGCTCCATACACCACCTATACTATTTGTGTCGTTCTCTGTGTTTATGTTTGCTTTTGTGCCTGGCTCTTGATGTAGATGGATTACAGTCAACCCGCCCAGAACCAACTCGCCCGTTGTTTGAGATGTATATGTAGTATAATACTATTTGTGTCGTTCTCTCTGTTTATGTTTGTTTTTGTGTCTGGCTCTTGATGTAGATGGACTACAGTCAACCCGCCCAGAACCAACTCGCCCGTTGTTTGAGATGCATATGTAGTATAATAATATATCTGGTGTTATACATTCTATGTACCTTGTGTTGTAAAATTTACGGAGTGTCCACTGACAGGCGATTGTCAAAAATTGAGAGCCTGAAATCGGCTGTTGACAAGCGAGACTTTATTCGCCAATATTCACCACATTGAAGACAAATAAACTGCTCTTCTTGCACTTGAATGAAGAGAACAATGTTTTACTATGTTAAAATTACAAAATACGTTCCAATACATCACAAATTCAACATATTGTACGCAGTAGCGAAAGCCGTCATACGCGATACCTGGGTATCACCTGATCAACAGCATTGCGTTAGCCGCGGTCCTGCGCATGTTTCGGCCGATTTTTGTTCTCGATTTTAAGTATCTTGCGTCGTGAATCCTTCCTTTGAACTAGCCGGACGTTATTTAAAGCACAGAGAAACAGAGAAGAGACTCGCAACGGGTATTGTTTAAGGCGTGAAGCGGTTACGTATCCCATCAATGTTCGCCTCGCCTCAGGTTGCTCTCGCCTCGCTTTTCCGAAGAGTGCCGACCATGCATCCTTCGGTAATTTTCCGATTTTCGCCAATTGTTAAGCGAAAGTATGTTCGGCAAAGTTTGTGTTGTTGTTGTTGTCGTGTGGTGCTGAGCGGAATTGACGTGCTGGCGAAAACGGGAGTGTTTGAGCTTCAGGAAAGTGAGTTTTACCGTTTTAAAAATTCCTCTCATATTTTTATGAATATATAATGAGTGTGTTTGAACCAAATTTGAAAGTCTATACTGTCGGGTTTTACTCAATGGTTTACGGTCAGTCGTACAGTCTTTTACACGTGCGTCAAGGAAGGACATGTTTATGAAACTGCTGGCGTGTTATGTTTTGATTGGCGTGAAGCAGTGTTTCTGGCCTGAGAGCTCACAAAGTTACTATGGTTGCTACGCGACTGGCAGTACGATGCCATCCCGTCGTATTCCCGCATAATCTCGTGTAATTATCAACCTCAAACAAAGCCTCCAAAAAGTTTTACACCTTTGAAGCTCATTTTAATATGAAAAGCCAATAGTCTACCGAGACGACCATGGAACAAAAGGCGTGCAAGCGTTGTTTCTCTGTGTTTAAAGCAGATGATGTGTCCGGACGAGGTACTCATGAAAAATTACAAATTGATTTTGGGCGATTTGGTATCAGGCGAGTTGGTATTGGGTGAGTTGCTATCGGGCGAATTGGAACTGGGCGAGTTTGTTCTGGGCGGATTGGAAATGGTACGAGTTAAGGGTGATCGAGCCACTAAATATTTTACCAAATATTTTTCGTTATTTTTCTTTAAAAGTTAGACTTAAATGTGAGGATGAGATTACGACAAAAAATCAGTATGTCACCAGATTAATTTGGCAGCTAGAAGGATTTGAAATACAACCACTTTATCCCATTCGAATGACAGAAATTATGAATCTCCCGTAGCGTTGCCCAACCCGATATATTAACTTTAAGTTTCTTGCAATGCTGCACTTGTTTTATTTACATGTGAACCACATTGAATAATAAATGAAAGTTTTAGCTATTTTTCCGCTGAAAATATGCATAAGAATTTAAATTACCACATCCCAGGTCTTTCAAACAACAGTTAAAGCTGTTGCAAACTTTAATATAATGACCACGCCTTATCCATATTTTGCAGAATTATTTAGATTCCAATCCAACAATTTTGTTTATTTTCATAGAAATTATTGTTCAGATATTTCACATCGCTTAACATCACACACTCCCAATATGTGAAATGGGAAAAAATCACAATTTGACGAGAAATATGTTCTTTTCAATTTTGTTTGATTTTGTTTGGCTTTTTAAATTACCTTGTAAATATATCGACATTCAAACATTTAAAACTCACAACTCGAAGATAATGTAATGATATATATATATATATATATATATATATATATATATATATATTATAAATATAAATACATACATACAGGGCTCGAAATTAACATTTTATCCTGGTAGTCATTTTGATCACCACATTTTCAATTTGGTGGTTATTTTAAGGCAACTGGTAGTCAATATTTTTTTTTAACTGAATAATATTATCAGGCTTTTTGTATTCATGAAAAGAGAGGTCAATGTTATGGTGGGAGTCTTTGAACATAGCTGTACCCAAAATGTACATGTCTGTACAGTGGATAAAAAAATAATACCTATTAAACAGGATAAGCAGTGTTCTCTCACCCAAATGTTCATAGCATATATTTGAACATTTTTCGAACAATAAATATGCAGAAATGTGGCCTCTGTTGCATTCATGGACAAATAGATGAAGTTCTACTTTTTAAAAGGACATGTAACTTTTTCATGATTTTTTTCATAAGCTTACAAGCCTTTTAACAAAGGTCATGATCCCTATGCGCTGTAGTTTGGTGACGTCACAGCTAGATTTGTCCACACAGCGGGAGGTTTAAAAAGCTGATCGTCGCTGTTGAGACTGGTAAAGTCATAAATTTTGTAAATTTCTCAGAAAATTTATGAGAAAAAGGTATGACGTTATTGCCAATATGTTGTACAACTGAGTTGTGTAATGATATCTCAATGAATATGGCAGAGGACGAAAATCTCTTGTAAATTTACTGAAAGTAGCAGACGAACTATGGCTTCCGGGTATCACGGTTTCGTCGAATTTTCACGGTCGTAACTTTTTTCTTGATGATTTTTCACAAAATTAATACCATGATGACATAAATAAGCACTTTAAGAAAAGTTAACTAAAATTTCATTTAATTTGAAGCAGCCAAAAGATTTATCCATAATTTTTACGTTGTCGTCTACGTAGCGTCAGCCCGTTGCCATTAGCAACGAACGTACTAGATGTACAAAATGAAATCAATTTTCCTCGAGGAAGGTTAAACCTTGACTAGTTGTCTCCTTTTGTATCGTAAAACACTGTATTTACACCTTGATATTGTCTCTAAGGTAAAAAGTTTACAAGAGAAAGAGTATTTTCCAATTATCTGCAACTATCCTCTTACAAACACCATAGAAACATGGAGAGCGAAAGTGATGTAAGTATCAAACTTCTTGACTTTTTGTGTAAATGAATAATTCTGAAATACATTCAAATAATGAATATGACAATTGTAAGTGGGTTTGGTGCGTTAATGCACCAGACTGTTTGCACTGGTTAGTAACATCACCAAGAACAAATGTGAGATTGGCTGATCATAGATTCTTTCCTCTGAAATTAATGTTGAAAAACAAAAGCGTCTCTTTGTATTCATATTAGTTTAAGATTGAGTGTTTCATGGAGATTCCTCTCAGAAGATTCAAAATAATCGTAAGTTTAGACATTCTATTATTAATGAGATTGGATATGGAAAATAGTAATGCCCTGTTGTCTTTTAGATTTGATTGCAAACTTTCATTGATATTTTATGTTACCACATAATCTACTCAAGATTGATACTTGAATAAGTTGCTAAGACAATTTTCAATCCGAAATCTTTCAAGAATCATTCTTTCCTGTAAATAAATATCATGTACCTGACAAGAAATAAAAGTCTCACACATAAAATAAAGAATTAGATTAACCCTCCTGCACTTTTCAGTCAAATTTTGTTGCCATTTCTTGCAATTATATCATTTGACATCTTACAGCATTTATTTTCATTAAATTTTTTTGTATTGTATTAACATCAGTGCAAATTTCATAATTTTTGTGGTTATATAAAAAGTACTTCAGGATGAAAAGGCATTGAAAGTTGTATTAAAATCTAAACCACACACATCAGAAATAGACTCCATATTTCTGGTCTGACTCATGTCTATTACTAAGAATGATGGAAGCATGCTTCCAGGAGAAAGTTGACCACAATAAGATGATAATCTAATTGAAAATTTTGTATCTCTTGTTATTTCATTATGAAGCTTTTCTGTATAGTTTTTTCTGTGTTTTTTTTTAAGTGTGATCTTTTTTAAACTGAAGAATACATCTATAAGGAAACCTATTTTCTTGATAAACTTTTCTATGGTGAACATTGAACTAATATATAAAGTAGAATATATAAATATGAAGGAAAACTAATCCTTTTTAGAATGAAAATATTCAGAAGTGTATAAGTAAACTGAAGGCAAAGGAAGTTCAACTGGAAGGAATACGTAAGAGACTCAAAAACAACAGATATGATGACCAAAGAAACCATCAGGTAAGGGAGGTGTAGTTGCTTTATGACATAAAATCTGCACTAGTTTAGAGATTGTTAGGTGTTGTTGCAAGGGACAGTAGCGATCATAAAACTGTTCATTTCACATGCACAGGCTGTGTTTATAAGCGTAACATTTGATACTTTAAAGAGGCACTCCCACTTGGTAACATTTTTAAAACACATTTTTTTAATGCCAACGGTCGATATTTGACGTGGCGACTGCGCACGGACCGCGAGATATCGATAAAAACATGTCATTTCCCAAGCGTATTTTTCACATCCCGAAGTTTCTGATTATGACCCGAAATCCCCCGAAGGTTTGTTGTTGTGCTGATGGACGATATTCTAGGGAGTCCAAAAACGTTCGAATGACGCTCACTGTGACGACTTTACATACATCATTATGCCTTTACCTCAGGTAATTTTTTTTAAAACTTCTCCTTAGTTTTTGTCGTTTTCATTATTCTCAATCAGCTGTATTAGATTTTTAACCAATACCACATAGATATCGGTTTTTACGTGTAAGGTATTAGCCGCCTGTGATGACTACATTTGTCGTCTGCCACACAGTTACGCGTGGTTCGATACATAGCGGCCGCCACGTGGTATGCTTCTGCATACCACACGGCGGCCGCTATGTATCAACCAAACGTAACTGTGCTGGTCACCTATGCGAATTCTGGTGATATCAGCAAACTTTGTTTTTCGTTTTTTTGCCGAGTCAGTATGACCCGGCTTCTCCCACGGGACATGACCGATCACTGACACGAGTGGTACTGTGGCGTACAGACAGCAGCGTCTGCGTAGACTCGTACTCCATAGCTTAGTTGGCAATAGCCCCAGTGCCGAACGTTCGATGTTCGGAAGCTGAATTTAGGTGGGCCACCGGAATTCAAACTTTTACTTTTTTGAGGACATGTTTTTATCGATATCTCGCGATCCGCGCCCAGTCGCCACGTCAAATATCGACCGTTGGTATAAAAAAAATGTTTTTTAAAAATGTTACCAAATGGGAGTGCCACTTTAACTTGTCTTAGAGAGTTGAACAAGAACTTGAAGCACACACAGCATAAACACTTAAAAAATCATGAGAAGTGACAGTTATTGTCCCTTTAATTAAACTCTGTAAAAACACTCACAGCGAACTGGGAAATCTCCATATTACCAAGTAGATTACTGACTGCTGTCACCAAGTACTGCATATCATCTTGCAGTTGCGAACCGAATGACTTGTTATTTCCCTATCTGGCAACCTATGTTATTCATAATGCCATATATATTGAAGCTCCAGCATAGTAACTTTGACTTTGGGTCAGAATTTTTGTTTAAATTGGCAATTTCATTTTCCTGTTCAACTTCCTAAAACATGTAATAAAATAATAACCAAAAGTCACGGTTACTGATGGGCCTTTTGTTGTGTAGTGAACATAATACATACATGCTAATACATGCATACTGTCTGATTTTCTTTATTGTAGATGATTCACAAATCGTCAAACCTAATTATTTCTTCCCGGAAAAAAATCGCTTCAAACACTTGGACTGCGAAGAGAGGCAATAAGTAACATTATGTTGTTGAATCGATATTGTGAGATGGAAACTGTTGGTTGCTTCAGAGAACAAACAAAGGTAATTGTTTTATACAACATGTGTGACTACTTTATATGTATAAACCTAGTTGCCAGTTGATGCTACATTTATTGACATGAGTTGCGAAAATTCACTTATTTTGGAAAGCTACTTATTCAATATTCTTCATGAGGTAGAACAACATTAATGGTGAATGGCTTTAAAAACTTATAAATCTGTGATTTTTACTTTCAGACATACTTTTTGTTTGTCAATGTCATCTCGTGACACAAACAGAAACAACTAAGATCTGGCCAAAATTGACATAATTTGCAAAACAATAGATTCCATCTATTAACTAATCAGTGGACACTTACATGTGGGTTGCACATTGCCACACTGATCGCTCAAGCAGCAGTTATGAAAATTCTTTTTCTTCAGAATTGAGATAATATATGCAACAATGACAGAATCCCACAACCTCTATGTGTGCTCTGTCGGGTTACATACAATGTAAGATATTTTCACTCGTGGTGCAGAGTACTCCATGCTTATGTGCTTCGCTTATGAAAATATTGCCAAAGATTATAACTGCATTGTAAGTGAACATACATGTAGTATTCGATGAGTTAGTGATATGGTGTACTCTAGATCTGTCAAACTTTCATTTGCTTTGCATGCAATAGCATGGCTGCAGAATACCACATAACACCTATGAAAAAAATCCTATTTCTCGCGAAGGGTGCAAAGAGGTCATGCGGTTCTTTCATTTGATTCTTATTCATACATGTGTGAGTTGTTATTATCATTCAATATATTATTTTGGCAGTTGCAATCAAGGAAGATATACAATAGTCACCTGATGGGAGGTACCAGAGCAGATGTGAAAAAGTCTGGTGATGGATTACATGGTAGGTGTTAATGTTCACAGAGTATATCACATTGAATGAAGTAAACTTGTCACTGATATTTGATATAAATTAAAGTTCTTTACAGGATTGAAGTCTGAACTAAAAGACACCATATTCTTTGACATCAACAATATCGGCAGGAATATAGATAGCAAGTTCATACTGGTTTGTTATAGATAATTTGTAACGTCTCAGTTTGTAGGTTGTCATTTATCATTAACAGCACTGTATGGGATGAATACTGTTTGATGCAGGTTAATGCTGTAAGTATTATTTTTCAAAGTCAATTCAATCCAGTCAGTCAGTGCATCATTTCTGATACAATGCAATGATGACAGGAACTGTCAGAGTCTTTTTTTTCTGGTAAATTTCTCATTTATCACTAATGCCTTGATCTTCTTCATCCTCTTTTAAAAAGTTCATGTAGTTAAGTCATATCATTTCAACAGTAGCACATCATCTAAAAGCATCAAGAATGTCACACACAATCATTTTTTGAAAATAAATTTTCTGATGCTAATTTTCAATCGTTCATTAAGGAAACACTAGCTCATCTTCCATATCACCCCTTCCAGGAACAAAAGTTTGGCAGGCTCCATAGCTCAGTGGTTAGAGCATCAGGTCCATGGAATACCAAAAGTGAGATCTGAGGGTCCCAGGTTCAATCCCTGGTGGAGTCGGTATAATTTCTATCCTGGCAGTCAGAGTGCGGCAATGCTACACCATGTATGTGCTGCGCCTCTGTTTCATGACCGTTTCCACTTTCCATCTGACTACTAATATCAACTTTCCATGAAGAATGTTGTCTCTTGCAGATTTTCCTGGAAAAAAATGCAAATATTGTCACACCTCTTTACAGACGTTTCAACCACACTATGTGACATTGAGGTTGGAAATTACAAACCAGCATGGCTATGTATAAAACAGTATACCAAAGTTACTTCGCAACTTAATTTTTCCCCTTTTGGTACGGTGAGATGAGATTGAAGTTAACAGCTAGTTAAGTGCATAGTTACATGATATACCTGACTATACCTACCCTCTCATCTCACAACCAAATCTTTGACATATTGCTATATCCCTAGCCTAACTGGAAGGTAATTACTGACTTTCATGTTCAAAATACACTTATGTAATATGTAAGACCCTCATTACCTTATAATCTCTGCAATCCACCCATAGTAATTACCAAGATACAGTGAACTGCTTAGATGGGATATTGAGCCAGATGAATATAATGCAATGTATAAAAGCAACTTACTGCCTAAATTTATTTTTCGCCAAAAATGTTTACATAAAAGTGCCCATAAAAATACAGTATCGCTGATTTTGTCGCAAATTTATCAAAAACAATATTGTTCTCTTCTGGACAACTTTTATCATGTCTGCTTGAAATATACTATTTCCAAAAATTTTAAATCTGTTTCATTGCCTTTTATATTGTAGCATTTCTGTGCTCTACTGACAAAGGGGAAACAATCTGATTCTTTTTTTTTCTTTAACTGATACAAGGAGAGGAAGCAGATGTGTGTGCCATAACCAACTGCCAACATCTAGGAAGTAAAAACCTGCATACCCTTCAAGGTGTATATGAAATGAAGGAAGCATTCATAACACGAGAAGACAAACCAGAACACATAAAAATATGCAACAGACACTTCAACAATGAAACTAAACGCGGACATGCACATGGACACATAAAAAATAAACACATAATCACTAACCTGTAGTCGTCAATAACACTGAAAACATGCAGCTTTTGTAACAAACAGTGTTGTGTTACACAGCCAAAAGCGTGCAGACTTCACAACATAACTCTTGGAGTAATGAATCCACAGATATGCGAAGTGGCTTGTGACTTTCTGGATGAACAAGACCAGGCAGCATCTACGGGGATAAAAGAAAACATAAATTTCAATGATACACTCTACACAAATCTAAATGACAGCAAGACAGAAACCAGCGGTTATGCTTGTATGACATGCAAGCATTTGATCCTACCCATCCTTAAAAGTCAAGAGGAATATATTGATAAAAGAAAAAGTATAGAGTTACTAATGCCAAGTTTGCCAGATGATAAACCATCACACAATGACTAATCTTTTGATTTAAACTTAATTGAATATTTAAAATCTTCCATGAAACTGCTAATAAATTGGTCCATTGGAAGTTATGATAGAAAGCAATCCTTGCACATGAACATTTGTTTGTGACAAAACTTGGCATGTTCCAAAAATGATCAAAGGAGTGTTCCATAATGGGCTTTTGTTATGCCAATTTTACCTATTGGGAAAAATGATTTCCAGTAAACAACTGACTGGAAATTTTGAAGAAATTTGTGAAAAATTAATTACTGAAGTAGAGTTACATTCTAAAGTGAGAATTTGCTCTGGTATTTATGACACCAATGATATTTCAGCGTGTGAAGAACACAGGATCAAAAATATTAACTCTTCAAAATTCATTATTGATCAACAAACATTTCAAGTATCAAACAATATAATAAGCAAGACTGTGCGAGCACATAACACAAATGATGCCAGTAAGACGGGTCAATTTAATGCAGCCAATGACAGAGAAAGGTGTTCATCCTGTTCATCTTTACTTACATACATTAGTAGAAATATCACAAAAAAGTGGGGGTTAGAGACAACATCTTGCCAACTTCCAAATCAAACTTCTCAAAATTAAGTTATGGGGATTTGCTGGAACGAGCCAGGAAACTAGCATTGAAAGTTAAATATTTAAAGAAAAAAAGAATGCTCTTACAGAAATATATTTCAATGAATCAAAACTAGAAAACCTGATAGAAGTACCATCAAACATCAATTTAACATCATCAAATCTTGTTGCGCTTTTGGAATATGTAATCCAGAATGAAATTCTGGTCGAAAATTCAGTGCTGTACAGCCTGATCTCAGATAAGATTATATCTCTCAAACAGAAAGAAAAAGAATCAAAAAACCAAAACAAACCTGCTGAAATCAATTATCCAAAGGGCATTCGTTTTAGTCCATTGGTGATAAAGTTTTGTGCCAGGATTGCCGAGACGTGTGGTAAAACAGGCTACAATGTTGTACGAAAGATCACACCAATACCATCATGGCAGATAATCAAATCCTACCGGCAATCATCAAAATCTTATCATCCTGTAAGCAAAGAAACATGATATTATTTGTACAAGAACCAGAGAGGAGAAAATGCAAGGGGATTGGTGGAATTCATTGGGATGAAATGCTCATTAGAAAAGGTGTCACAGTATGTCGAAGAACAAATGAACTTGTTGGTTTTGAAGATCTTGACATCAATAATGAATATATTGACACAGACATGCTGTCTGATCAACACAACAACACTACAGAAGATGATGAAGATGATGTAATACTTTCAACAGCTTCTGTAGATAGTGATTATGAAGAAAAAGATGATTGCAACAATAAACAACCACTAGCAAGGATGATTTTGCAATACTTTTGGACATCTGTTGAGGGGGATTTAAGCTGGCCTGTTGCTAGTTTTCCCTTAGACACTAAATTGGACAAAATTGACAAAATGCACAGATTCAGTACTGAAAGCAATATGAAGTCTGAAGTATAATGACAATAAGAAAGTTCAGGTTGTCTATGGTGTATGTGACAGAGCAACCCACAGTGCTGCCTTCTTTGAAAAGAGCTGGTAAAATAGACTGGCAGTCAACAAATAAATACAATGATGACAAACCAATCTTCTGGTTGTGTGACCCACCACATGTGATGAAGCGGTTGCGGAATTTTGTGCTGTCGGCCAACAGAGATTTGCAGCTTCACTTTTCACATATCAAACCAGAACACTTCTTTGACGTGGCAATCAATAAGAGGATGAAACTCAGTGGCAAACTCATCAATCTTGACAAGTGCACAAAAATGAATGTGAAACGTGCTGTAGAAACCTTGTCAGAAGACGTTGCTGAAGATATGAAATATGGATCATATGAAAAACTAGATACTTGGCTGACACGGCAGTACATAAATAAGTGTGCCTTGTACTTTTCTGTAATGAATAATGTGAAGGACGACCACTGCAGCATGAGGAAGTTGATGTCAGTCCTGCTGTTTTTCAAGCATTGGTATGAGGTTTTAAAATCATCAGAAAACAAAAGAGATGCAAAAACAAAGCTGACAGATTATTGGAAGCAATTCATTTCACACCAAAGTTACCGAGATATTCTCCGATCCATCAGAGGTTTCCTAGCTCTACAAGGATATTTACATCTAAATCATCCTTCTGTGCAATTTAAACCAAGAACAACCAATCAGGATGATGTTGAAAATTACTTCAGTCTACAGCGAGCAAGAATAAGCGGAGGTGAGCCAACCGTTGAACAGTACATGGATGGCAACAGCACATTAAGTACATCGTTTCTACTTAAAGCGGAAGAAAGTGATCTGGGAGAACAGTTAGGATGTTACAATAAAGCTGCTCTTCCGAACTTTGTTTCAGTACCTCTACAGAGAAAGACCAAATCAATTGGTTCAGATCACACAACATCACACAGCAAACTGTGGTCAACTGCAGATGAGCTCCAACACATCTATCCAACACCATCATCAAAGTCTGTCCACTTGTTCCACAATAATGCTCAGCAACTTCAACTGCTCCGTCAAGCCCGTCTGATAATTAAAATCATTCTCCTGAGACTACCAAAAGTTCACATTCAATTTTATCACCATATTTTGTCAGCAATCAATCTAAGCACCAACTGAAACAGTCTCCTGGAATTTCTAACCCATCTTGATTACAAACTCCGTACCCATTACTACAATGACCCATCTTGGAGGAATTCAACATATAAAGAGTCAATGGAATTGATGAAGAAAGATAGAGATATTAGACAATGGTGGGAAAACTGCTGAACTCTGCAAATGTGACACCATCTTCAAATGATCACTGCGAAAGTAGCATACAGTTACTAGGAAGGTTTGCGAACAAATTTGCACAAAGAGGATGTGTTACCTACCTTGCTAATGACGGTATGAACCCAACACTGAAAAGTACTGCAATCAGGAAACATCTGAAGGAGACCAGCATGGCATTTGGAGAGATTCCCAGTGCAGATGATATCTGTTTTAACTGTGGTGTTAAAGGACACTGGGCAAAACAATGCAAAGAGAAGAAGAAACATGAATCAGAGTGGGTTAAACTTCAAAGATGTTACCTATGTGGAGAGCTAGGTCACCTGAGAAAAATGTGTCCAAAGATGCACAACATATCTGACAAGGTAATTCATTCCACATACATGTATGTAGTTCTTTTCTTTCTATTCTTACTCTGTACTAATGTAATTACTGAATTTTGAATGAATATCTGTGTGAGTTCCCATCTTAAATCCTTAAAGATGAGATTCTTCACACTGCATGAAAACGCAATAATACAGATAAATTCACATTCATGAGTTGACTGTATTATTGAATAATACACGTGAATTCACATGAATCCACATAAATAGAGGCTTGCTGAATACAAGCAATGGATTATTAACTGTATTCATCTGTATATGCACTTTTCAGCTAAAATACAGACAATAATCCATGCAAATACAGTAAGTATTATTGGCTTTTTATGCAGTGTCATACGTTCATGCATACAAGTCATGAATATCATTGAAAATAATCACATCTAGGCATTCTGACCAAAGTATATATACCACATGACTGAGCTACTATTAACTTCTTGTTCTTGAATTGATGTGAAGCTGGTGACCTCCACTCCCTTACATTGTTTCCCTATACATTTGTAATATGTTCAATCTATATGCATATATGTATTTAACAGTAGTTATTAAAAAATTTCAGAATCATGGGACTCCGGTGGCTCAAATATTACAACTTCCGTCATTAAAAACTGAAGAACTTATAGGGGCGAATGATGATGGAGAACCTGACATGGCCACAAAAGACAGCAGATCCTTCAAACAATGTTCCCCTGAATGGTTCGAAGCAAGAAGAGGTCGTGTTACTGGAAGCACTGCTGCTACTGCATTGGATAAATGATTTATGTATAAAATAATTTTTCAAAATTCAATCTCAGAATTTGACAGAACTTCATATTCTCTGCAGATGACCTGTGCCATACACAATTTATTAGGGGGACTGAATCATACAGTGTATTCTACCGCTGCATTTTCACAAATGAAGCAAAAATACAGCAGAACACTCAGCCCCACAGTTGAAAATAGCTTCGAGAATTTCTATCGATGTTATTTAATGAAACTAATAATGGCTATCATTATACATCTGCCATCGTAAACAATAGAATCAAATGTTCCATAAAACAAATACTGAACACGCCTTCCATAATATTTTTTGAACAATTTCTAGGCATCTGTGTTTCCTTTGACTTCAGAGAACGTTTGACATTGTCAAAAACTAAGAATTTCTTCAATAGCTTAAAAATTGCAACATGATTAATAATAAGGTTATTACGAAAATACGGCAAAATGTGCACAAAGACAAATAACGCAGCATATCGCCAACACATACATGTAGTGGATGGAGATAGAAAGAAAGAATCACAATAGCAAGATGTTACTTTGGCACTATCTACAGAATCACACAAAAGATGGTAAAGCAGTATTTCAGATTGGCAACATGGCTCCTATTGCTACCATTTTTGACAAGTTCTATGAAACTATGAGTGACAATGAAAGACACATGTTTTTCTTGAAAACCTCATTATATAATCAGTGTCCAGTCACTCAAAGTCACAGCAAACAACAAATAGCATGGTGTCAGACACTTCCACTGCTCAGAAAATCCATGACACTTCAATTTATAAGTAATCAGGGAAAGGGGTATAATGTAATTAAATTAATAGAATTTATTTTAACACAAGAGAGAAATCAAAGCATTTATAAATGTCACAGGAGAACAGGTGACAAACAATGTAATTAGTACTCTCATCACAACATCATCAGTTATAAATGAGCCATGTTTGTTTGCTGTAGAACTTGAGAAAGATGAGCAAAATTATCTGCAACCATTTATATTAGAAAATAATCTGGATGTTTGCATAGGGCAAGGTGCTCATTATGATTTGGCTGCTATTATTTACCACCACAACAATCATTTTTGGAGTGAATTTTTTTGTTCGAATGATAAGCCAGGGTGGTATTTGTACAATGACATTGTGGATGGTGGTAAAGCTAAATATGTGGGTAGGAAACCCCTTACTTCAAACCTTGGCTATATGTACTTATTACTCTTTGAAAAACAGTCCCCAAAATCATCATCATCTATGTATGCTAACAGGGTTATTAAGGATGTACTGTCTATGTTTTGTACGATAAACACTATTCCAAATGACCGTCAAAATAAATTTAATTTACTTCATGTTTTGCAAAAATGCAAAATAGTGGCATCAGGGAAAGAAAGCATGTCAACATTAAGAGAGAAAATTCTCACCAACAAAAAAAACCAAATGAAGTGTGAATGGATTAATCTTTCTACGGACTGTGATTTACCAATAGTAAACAGAACGCAATTTCAATCAAACAATACCACAAGTGTTGGAAAAATAACATATGTCACAACTGATAGTGTTTAAGTCACAAACAGTTAACAATGCTTTTACGGACCACAACTAGGGAGTAAAGGTTAGGTTAAAGAGGCACTCCCACTTGGTAACATTTTTGAAACACATTTTTTTAATGCCAACAGTCGATATTCGACGTGGCGATTGTGCGCGGATCGCGAGATATCGATAAAAACATGTCATTTCCCGAGCGTATTTTTTACATCACGAAATTTTACAATCGTTTCTGATTTTGATCCGAAATCCCCCGAAGGTTTGTTGTTGTTCTGATTGACAATATTCTAGGGAGTCTACAATAAGTTCGAACGACACAATTAAGTTACTTCCCACTGCAAAGACTTTATAATTATACAGCATTATGTCATTACCTCAGGTAAGTAAAACTTCTCCTTAGTTTTTGTCGTTTTCATTGTTCTAAATCAGTTGTACTGTATTGTTAACCAATACCACATAAACATCAGTTTTTATGTGTCAAATATAAGCCGCCTCTGATGACTACATTTTGTCGTCTGCCACATAGTACGCCGCGCGCGTGGTATGCATACCACTCGGCGGCGCTATGTATCAACCACATGGATAACTGTGCTAGTCATTTATGCGAATTCTGGTGGAATCAAACTTTGTTTTCCGTTTTTTCTCAGAGTCAGTAAGACTCGGCTTTCCCCCGGGGAGCATGACCGATCACCGACGCGAGTGGTACTGTGGCGTACAGCAACGTTAGCGTAGACTTGTACTCCATAGCTTAGTTGACAATGGCCCCAGTGCCGAACGTTTGATGTTCAGAAGCTGAATTTAGGTGGGCCACCGGAAATCAAACTTTTACTTTTTTGAGGACATGTTTTTATCGATATCTCGTGATCCGCGCGCAGTCGCCACGTCAAATATCGACCGTTGGCATTAAAAAAATGTGCTTTAAAAATGTTACCAAGTGGGAGTGCCACTTTAAAGAGAGCATATTCACAAAATGAAACAAATACAAAGGAAATGTGTAATTATGGTAAAAGAAAGTGCAAGAAGTCTTGTCTTTACCCTGAAGATGAATGGGTAAGATAATACATAAATTCACATGACTACACCTTTTTGACAAGTCTGGTATATACTAGTAGCTACAGAGACTGCATTTTACTTACCAAAGATGAATTCATTCATGTAGTCTTGCCTCTTCACATGCTATATGACAAAGGAGAATGTAATGAAATTATTCAAAGTACATGAAGATTTAGTATATTTAAGCAATAAATCACACCCAGAGACGATATACCATGAGATTTTGACGAGTTCACAACATATATGCACAAGCGATAGCGAGTGCATATATGGAGGGAACTTGTCAAAATCGAGTGGTATACCGTCGCTGGATGTGATTTATTGCTATTATATCATAACAGTATATTGAAATTCTGGCGTTGAACTTAAAAAACGGATTTTTTCTCAAGCTGAGAGCTCACGCGTAAGCCAGCTGTGGTATATCGCCAATATACAAAAGATCTTTTCGCATCTCGACCAATCAGATCGCTGTATTTACGCCATCAATATACTGGTATGCTATCATATTAGATCTACCATTGAGAAAATTAGAATCAAACTTTCTATAAAAACATGTACAGAACTCACTGTTCGTAATAGTTTTGTCTCATACGTATTTTGTATAGAACGCAGAGTCTTAATATAGATGATGCATGAGAGGTTCATGCCCCAGTTGTAGGGCGTGAACCTATGGAGAGACTGGAAAGTCCTGGCAAGATGCCAATTCATTCAATTGCATAATTGTACAACATTTTTATTCTGTTGTTGACTGCTTTTTATTTCATGGCATGTGGCTCTTTACTTGCCAAAATCCCTTGCAAATAGATGAAAAATGAACAATCTCTACAGGGACTCAGTGATGAAAGGGTTGCAGGAGAAATAGGAAGTCACATACAAAAGCCCAGGTTAGACTCCATGTAAATAATCATTTTATCATGAACTATATCATATATCTTATATTATTAATATAATAATTTATTACAGAAGCACACTAAAATGAGAAACACCTGTAAAGTGGATATCTCTTATGAATGGTACATAAAAGTTGTATCAATAAATAAACACATATATGATAAATTTTAATAATTTATATGTATATTTATATATATAGATATACCATTTCTTTTCTTTTACTTCACAATTTATCTGTACAGAAAATAAAATGTATAGTAAAGTACTTTATTTGAGACTAAATGTTAAAATGCAAATAAAATATGAAAAATTCATTTTGATTGTAATTATCTCTTGTGTAATCTTGTACCGTATATCACCTGCATGTTTGTGGACTCATGGAAAACATGAAAAGAATCCAAGGAGGAGTTGTCAGATTGGGTTTTTTTTTGCACACTGAAGGGACATTAGCAGTAACTTTTAAATATTTTTCAGCATTCTAAGGCTACTTTATAAAACATGTCAATATACCCCGTGTTCTGTTTGTAAACACAGCCTGTAAATATATAACTGAAATAGTTACTGTGGTTTCTAGTCGAGACATAAATTACAATCTAAAGGTCCAAAAATAACAATGCTGACTATCCTTACATACATTTATTGCATTGATAAGCTAAATAGCACATTTTCATCATGTTTTTAACTGATAAAAACAAGACATTACTGTTGATAATAAGAACAAATACACATACAGTACTACGATAAAAAGTTACAGATAATGGATCTTTAACACTTTCAGGTCTGATTGCCTATGTATACAAACAGACACACTACATGTAACCGGGTAATTAAACTGACCTTGAACGTAGCCAGTCAATTAAACCCGACCAAGGTTCATATTATCCAATCAACAACGAAGGAAAAGAATGATTATCGCACAATTTGAGTTGCAGTTTATGTTGAGGTTTATTTTCCTACATACTAATGTTGATAAAAAGTCTACAATGATTAGCCGGCAATACTGTTTAAACCTTCAGAAACTCTAGACACGCCCCTATCCAAGTTCGTATCAATTACAGTGTTCACTCAATAGACACTCTCCAGAATTGTTCAGGGTTCAGAGTCCACGTCGATCCTGTTGCTACGGTTACGAATTCCGTGATGTAACCTCTTCCAGTTCGGGTGGGAAACTGATTCACACAAAACGTCCTCCAGACAGTTCTCCTTTTGGATTATCTCATTAGCAGTCCAAACGCTTCCGTCAATGGGTTGGTATGTCGGGAAACTAGAAGTTCATAAGCCATGCAAAAAGAGAAGAGCACTTACAAGTTACATAAGCTCTTTGAGTCAGCAGATCGTGATATCAGCTGGATCTTAATCCATGGCATGGCAATGCCATTCTAGTCACTATGTCAAGTTGAACAAGTTCATTTTCTGTGGAACTATTGGTATTCAAAAATCAAAACAAAAAGTACAAAACTACTAAACAAATCAATCTATTGCTGTGGAAGCTTGAGATTCAGAATGGCTCACAGTCCAATCGGGAAAGCACATGGCCTCTCCAATTTGCCTCACAATGGGTGTGGTCTTAAACTTCAAAAAATACACCATGAAAACACGTTACAAATTCAGTATTGCAACAAATGTGAAAACCTACCTAGAAGTTCATAAGCCATGCAAAAAGACCAACCACATCGTCTTGGTTACTGGCAAGAAGAACTAATTCCCTTAGACCGAGTCTCTGCCCGCACAACCACACCACTCCATGCAGTATCTGTCTGCTCGCAGTGCATTGTGGGAGATAACGGCAATCAAGGAATTCCATCTGATTACTTAACCGTCAGATGGGATGGAAGATCAAATAACGTGACTTACTTCGTAACCGGGGTTACATACACAAACCTCAAATAGCTGTTATTCTGTGCAAGGTCTGTCTATGACAGTTTCTATCAAGCTGTCTGCGTGCATCTCTTTTTATATTCATCTCTACGTCCCTTGCCCTTCTGTAGCTCGAGGTTTCGCCTGTCGGTTTTTGGGTTGGACGGCAAAACCAGTTTTACCGTCTGGTTTGCCGTCTAACCCGAAGACCAATAGACAAAACGTTGATGTTTTCGTGTTTCATGCTGTTGAGGCATGGGCGACTGACATGTCACGGCCTGAACTGAGACCAATTCATCCTCTTGGTCCTGTTCTGGGGTGATGTATCTTACATCCTTGCGTTGTTTCCCGTAGATGGCCTTATGGTTATGCTGGTACCATCGCATACAGTCAATCGCATCCTCGATAGTCTTTGGACGCTGATTGGCTATATATTGGCCAGCTTCCTTGTCCAATGAGCCCTGACAAAATCGCATTACTGCCTGTTTGTACATGTGCTCATCAGATACATCACTGTAAGCCCTCACAGCAAGTGAAAGTACCCTATCAGCCCAATCCTCAACGGCTTCATTGCCCTGTTGCCGTGCTTGTTGAAATTCCACTTGAGCAGTCTCCGGTAATTCACGGAAACCAAAACGGTGCTCTAATTTTTGCATTACTAGGTCAAAAATGATATTTCTGTCTCGTTCGACTAGTAATGTGTAATAATCACTGGCTTTCCCTTCAAGGAACCAACACAAATAATCTTTACGCATGTCAGGTGACCACTGACTTGCAGCAGAGTATTTGTTGAATTTCGTTTTGAATGTTCTCTAGTTTGAAGTTCCATCATAGATCAATGTTTTTGGAATGCTTGATGGCTTTGGAAAAGAATTATGTGTTCGCTCTTCCAATCCATGTTTGCCACTGTTAACATTCCATGATCCTCGTCTATATGAATGATCTGATGGGTAGATCTCTGAGACATTTGGGTCAAATTCATGGGCATATCGAGGTGACATTGGAGCATAGCGGTAGTCATGTTTATGAGGGGAAAATCTGCTGTCACTAAATAGATGTTGCCTACATGGGGTTGGTGATCTGTTACGAGGTTGCACATAGTCTGGCGACTCTGTCAAATCTATAGGCAAATGGAGTTGCTGTGGCATTCTCTCTTTATAATTATCCCAACTGCGTGACATAGGGGTTTTGTACCTTCGTTCTCTGTCATCCTCATAAACTGAATATGGTTCAACATATTTATTGATTGGATCTCTTTCTCTCATTGGAACTTCATGTTTATTGTCATGGGAATTATCATCACGAGTCATAATTGTATGACTGGTCATTCCCTGATTCTGATGGGTGTTAATAGCATAATCATCATTTGATTGATAGTTTTTTGCTTCTCCGCTTCGTTCGTTTTTAAGATCAACAATTTTAGTGATGTTTTCATGTATCCTCTTTTCTTTTTCAATCAACTTGACTTTGTCTTTTCTTATGTTAGTTTGTTCATCACCATTGTTATCTCTTGCCATATCTCTTTTCAGTTTGTTTGAACTGCGTCTCCGGTTCGTCTTGATTTCTTCTTCGCTCGCGCTCTGATCTTTGTCATCAATAGTAAGTACGTCATCAAATACCACGATGTCGTAGAATTTCTGTGGCGGACGAAATCGCGCTATATGTGAGCGTAGCATCTCCTCGGTCACTCTACCAAATTTCTTTCTTAAATGTGTTATCTCTTTGGCTGTATGCTTGCCAATCCCTGGAAGCTTTAATAAGTCTTCATACGTACATTCATTGATGTTTATTTCTGTCATCTGTGTAATTTATCCTCAATAAATATCACTACAATTATTTTTATTTTAGGTCTAATTTTAAGTTTCTGGGTAAATTGAGGAATCAATAAATGCTATTTAGATCCCTTATTATTCTAAAAGTGGAAAAGATGGGCTTAGTACCCTTTATTCTTTCAAAGAATACCTATCTAATAATATCTATATTATTTTGATCTAACAAATTAATTTGTTAGTTTGGCCTTAACTATATCTTAACTATGAATGAACCTGATATATATACCCCTTCTTATTTTTATTTTTAAATTATAACCAGTCTTGTTTTTAAGTTTAAAATGCTTTCGTACGTTACCGACTACAACGGTGACGTCAGAATAGCAGCAGACGATCACAACTTGTGCACGTGACCCTCAGCTCGTGAGTTTTGTTGGACGATTTTTCCTAACCTGTGAAAAATTTCTTTTTCTAGCCGCCCTTTTCCTTGAAACAATTTCTAAAAAGGAACTACTTCAATTAATATTTACCCCTTTCTTTATTTCTAATCAATACAGCTGGTAATTTTTGTTTATATTTTGTTATATAACTCACCGTGAATATTTACGGTGATGGCTTACGTCATCAACTGCTAGTTACGTATGCGAGCTTGACGTGCTAAAAATGTTGAAAGAGCCGTAAAATCCTTAAAAAACTGTTTTGAACACTTTAACTTCAGAAACAATTTATTTTTATATAAATGTTCAAAACTGACCTAAAATTTTTTATATTGCAATTAATTAAAAAGTTTTACGGCCTTTTTAGTTTTGGACTGACTTTCTTGTCACACTCGCACCGTCTCGTGCAAATGATGTCCACTGCACAGAGCTGAAAACTTTTTGTTTAACTATTTGTGGGGAGAAAATCCACAAAAGATACTGTAATTCTGTGAAGATCAATCAATACTACCTGGTGTTATTTGGATTTATATCAGTATCATTCACGGAATTAGTAAAAAATAACTTTGAAAAAAGTGTGATGCGCGTGATCGTGAAAAGAGCACGGAACACAACGCAAATCTGATCTCCGCTCAAAAGTTTGAACGAAAATGGAGTAAATCACGGCAGATGCTCGATAATTTACCCTGCTCGCGGCGCCAATATAGAGTGCCCGCAAACACTATGATTGTTTCCAAAGGATGCACTTACCAGTGATAGTTGAAGAGTCGCTTGGATTTGTAGATTCTATCAGTAAGCGGATCGTACGTAAGATGCGTATAGTTAGCTCGAAGTTCAGAACAGAAGTAAGACAAAAGACCACATGGGAAAAGAGTCCCGGATGTAACGTCATCCTCGTAGATATTCGGGAAGCTTCGGGAGTCGAGGAGGTGTAGTCAGCACCATGACGCAATAGCCTCGTTCCACAACACTACATAGCATAGGTCCGCGCGTACGCGAGCGAGTTTTCTCCTCCCTCCTGACATGGAGGGGTTTTTTTACCTCCATAGTTTGAACTACGCCAAGTACGCGTACAGAACTACATTTTACACTGAATTGTGCTTCCAGCAGTCCATAGTCAAGCTATAGGCCTATTTTATTTGTTTACGTTTGCGGCCCGCTGAAACATCCTGCATGCTCGTTGGTCTTCAACCAAAGTTAATTATCCATATGTGGCCCAAAATGAGACAACGTTTTATATGAGCACACTACACGACCGGTCGTACGACTCAATTTCGGTCATGAATGTTCAGTATATACCAAGGCGCCGTTCCAGTCGGTCATGACAGATTTAAACACGCATGCGTGATGAGGTAATTACCACAACAGTACCACCTATCTTTTCTACAAACCGGGCGTTCTTTCCGACACCAGAAGTTGGGCGAATTTTAACTAATTTTTTCATCCAGGAACCTTCCACGACCAGTCGTCATGTTGTGGCCTTCAGTAGCGTTGGTTTTCCCTTTAATTTTTGCTCCACGACCGGTCGCAGGCCGTGGCTTGATTATTTTTGTCCTTCTTCCCCACGACCGGTCGCAGGTCGTGGCTCGCAGTAAATTTTTTTCTGTAATTTTTCCCTATGACCTGTGCTTGTCGTGACTCTTAGTTTATGACCTTTATGCTCCACGACCGGTCGCAGGTCATGGCTCTTAGCAGAGTTGTGTTTTTCCCGCATCTTTCTCTGCGACAGGTCGTGGCTAGTAGTTTTTGACATTTTTCCTGGCATTTCTTCTCCACGACTGTATACTGGTCGTAATGGATATGAAGTTAGATGATATAAAGTTCAATCTTCTTGTATTTCTACACGGCTTCAGCCATGCACTCGTCGCTCGTGTAGTGGGTGTCCCCTCAGCAATAGCGGATGTAGCGCATGCGTGAAGCCGGCAATGTTTTATGGGTCAAGGTCGGCCTACGTACGCAGTCGTTATAATCGGTCTGGTCAGAGAAAATCATTACGATTTGAAGTCGTAAAATTAACAAGAAATGACCGTAGCATAAATGTTTTACATTTGATTTAACAAGAGAACAACTTTCAAAAAAACACTAGGCAACTTTGCGATGTGCAGATGGCCTAAAAGCATGGGTGTCCATGTACAGCCTTAGTGATATCTGGAGGTTCAAACATCGCCGACAAATTCACACTTCAATATATTACTTTTCGGAGTTCGTTGCTGAATGTTACGAATGAAATATTCTTTTAAACACAGTCTTACTTACCAACATCAGATTTCTTTCTAACATTTTTGTCCAGCCAATTCATTAATTTTGTTTGCCCGACCTGATCTTTTCATTACGTTTTCGACTCGGACAATTTGGGTAATTATTGCATATTGTGTCGTGCATCAAGTCATATGACCGTACCGACATCGATAAAATACGATTCTCTCATACCCCTTTCCTTCTCAGATGGAAACCTAAGCATTCAGACATTTTGCCTATCCTAATCTGATGTCTTAGATGTAGGGACTCATCAGTTTCTTTGGTCAGGGACCCTATGTTTGATTTTGGTGAAGGGGTCACTGTGTTTTTTGAAAAGTTCACTGGGTAGATGAGGGAGTGTCTCTGTGTTTTTGACACTGGCTCATAATCACGAAAAATGCATCATACCAACCAAGAATTCGATCATGTAGTAGCATTTTTAGGGCCCTTCGGGCGCATAACTTTACTGTACCAGAGATAAATATCAAAGACGGATGTTTGCAAATTCACTCTCTTTTGCAAGCGTACTGATTTATGAAATCTGCAGTTTATATACAAAGGATAATCCTCGACAGAGTTTTCTCTATGAGTCTTAGCAAGCAACACGCAGGAATATTTCACAATTCACTGATACACTACTGACATATTTTACAAATGGAAATATGAGTATGACAAGATATTTTCGTTGTCATTGATGTACCCCAAAGGGAAACTTTTCTCTTCCCTGTGTCAATAAAATGCATTTTATCATGAGTAAAATGACAATAAACCAAAGGCAGTTTTTGTCATAGCCGTTTTTTTATGGTTTCAAAGGTTGTGTCTATACATACTCATTTACAGTAAGTAGGTATGTGTCCATCCACATCAAAAATGCAGCGCCTTCGTGGTATTTGATGTGCAGGTGTACCCAAGCCGGTGGAGATGTAAACTTGTTCAAATGTGCATTTTGTGTCAAAAATAGGCAAATGATGTAAAAAAAGGCTGAATCCTGCAAATTGCTAAAACTCTGCAACCACAAGCAAGACTGAGTTGAAACTTGGCATGCAGGTTTCGTTTGATAACCTGATTAGTTGCGTTCAAGTTCTGGTGAAATTTGCATGATTGTATTTTTGAGGTAATTTTTTTTCGTTTTGGTCTTTGAAACTTGGCATGCATGTCCCTAAGAGTAACCTGAGTCAGGTTTGTTCAATTGATAGCGGATAGCATTCAGCTTGACTGTCAGTTTTAAATTAAATTTTATTAAGAGTCATTGCAAAGGGAAATTGTCAACAGTAATTGCAGTAAGCATATCCATTGTCAAATCGTCATGTTGGTGAGTTGCACTTTTGCATGTAAACATTAAAGCAACAATTCATTAAAATTATTAATTTGGTCTATTTCAAACTGCTATAACCTATACAAGAAATTATGTGATTCTGAATGGTTTTAACATATTTGCAAATTCCACCAGTTTAATGATGTAGAAGTGAACATCATCAGACATTTCTTGATGATATCAAAATATCAATGAAAATATATCTGTGTTAAAATGTTATCATAGTCATTAAAACAATGCACACTCTCAAGCAGCGAGTAATTTAAATGAATATATATCATTGTGTCTTGTTTTACAAGAGTTGTGTTTGGCCAAACCCTCTGGTCTCAAGAAAAATACTCATACTCAAAATGCTATTCAGCATGCTTGATCACAACTATGGCATACAAGTAACACTGGGGCCAATTGTATCTACACTGCCAGTTTGCTACTTCTGCACCATTTTTTTATTCTTGTGGCAAAAACATTTTGTTTATGGAAGACTGCATAAATTTGCCATATGAGAGGCTTGTACCTTATGACAAGCTCTCATACTGTGAACACTAAATGAATGCCGCAGAAATGTTCTGTACCTGTTGTAATATACACTTCACTTTGCTACCAGATTTTTAGAATTCAATTGATGCCTTATTTTATTTCTGGTGGTAAAAGTTTACCATCTGAAATGAAAAAGTATTTCTATCCTGGAAATGTCATGCAGATTATTCAATAAAAACTGAACAAGTATTTCTTCAATGTAAAAACTATCAGGAACATCATACAAAACATCTTGATTTGTAAAATTAGGAACTCCTGAATACCGAGAAAGCTGTTATTGCCACGCTTGAGATCATAAACTGGCTAAAAGTTGCTCAAAGTGGCTACAAGATTTTTAATTTGGCTAATCAGTTTGCTAATCATTTTGGTGACTTAGGAGGAGCCCTGAGTACGGCAGTCTGTCTGTTAGTCAGATTGTCTAGAAAATATATCTAAATTATCTTAAATAAACCTCATATACGTTGGTTGCTTTGTCGCTCATATCTGGAATTGTAACCTAGGTAGCTGACTCGCCATTTTCAACAAAAAACGTAGCATGCAAGTAGCCAAAGGTCGAGTCTACAAGAAGTTATTGCTGCAGACCTTGTAAACAACCAACTTTTTCATTTGCAAGTATGAAGGGTGACATAAATATATACACACACACACAAACAATTTTTATCTGTATAGATAGCAAACTTGGCTGCTTAATATAGCAAGGTCAGGCTACTTATTACAAAATCTATATCAGATTCAGTTGATGTAAGTAATGTATGCTGTGAAAACCACATATGAACTGAAAATGCTCACATGTTTCATTATATGTTGCTTCAGTATATATTACATTTGTCTGTGAATTTAAATTTTTGCCATGTTTATGAACCTGAATGGATTTTGTAAGAGTAGACTCTGCTGAAAGCCAATTTTCACATGTTACCTTTGATGTCATATTGTCTTCATTTACATGTAATTGTAGACAATACAGGGACCAAATATTCTCTTCATTAATTCCATGCAATACAATGTAAAGAACAGAACACCCTTTCTTTGGTATGGTTGATTTTATTGTATTGCTGTTTTTGATGTACCAAGCCGCACGGTGGTGTATATGTGTGTGTCTGTTGCAACAGATAATACCGAACATTACGTACTTCGATGGACAGTGCATCAAAAAGTGTTCAAAACACTTGACATTATCGAATATTACAAGCTATAGGCCTACAAGAGCTAGTGTGTTCTACCACATGTGATCAAATACATGTATGAGCAAAGTGTCATTGACACTATTTTTCTTTCCGGGAGCGGTTATAATTTGTTTTCATACACCTTCTTTCAAATTATTTTTTCTTGTTCTGTAATATCAACGCTCCCAAAATTTAAAAGGCTTAAAATAATGTTGCACTACCAAGCGTTAAGATTGTTGAAATAGCTTGTATATATATGTATAGGCCAAAATGAATTTTAAACCAAAATTTCATGAATTGGCAATAACATGTCTGCTTTATTTATTTGCATGCTATATTGACTGACAGAAGTCTTGGGATTTCTGTCATTCATATACTGAATAAAAATCATGTCAACTAAACAGAATGTTTATGATATAACTTTAAAAGTACACACTCACCATTTTGACTAGGTTGGGACCACCCTGTTGGGGGGGCTTTTTATTTTCTTCCATGGGGATCAGCCATTTTTTGATGTCCTATTAATAATCCACAAACCCCCAGGCTGAAGAAACTAACCAGTCCCTATGTTAGTCCACGCCTTGAAATTCAAAGAATTTGGCACTTGCCAAACTTTTTTCAAGAAGACTTTAAACTGTTCCTTCTTAAAAGCAAGAATAAATATCAGGGACCACCGTGAAAAATTTGATACGAGAGAAACAAATACCTAATATTTCCCGACACGTGAAAATCAAATGACCTCTGGGTGAGTGTGAACTCTGTGGGAAAAAATAACATTTTCAATTTTAATGAAGCTAGTGTAAACGTTATTTACTCTATGAGCTTCTAAATGAATCCCCACAAGTTGAAGACCAAAATATATACACCTTTAAGGGTCGAAATATCTGCCATGGGGCATAATTAATATGAGGATATGATAGGACTTCCAAATGTCAGAAAGTTGTGTAATTTTTGTGTCTTTTTCGTTCCCTAAGTAAAAAAAACATGAAGGTAGACGATCGCATTAACGAGGATTCCCTTTCTCGTTAATGTTCTTCTCCAATGGATTTCACCGCATATGATACTGTTTCCCCAATTCCGAGGTATTTCTACACTCTCCCACGATCATCATTAGATCTATGCTAAGAAATATTATAGGCGATGGCATCCATTAGAACTATGACAAGAAATAAATGTTATATAATTGTGACGAACTTAATTTGCGTTTTCATGTCAGACCTATAGAGTTAGATGAGAGCTGATTAATAAAACCACTTCAAATGCTCTAGCACAGTGCATGCTCACATGTATATAATTGAAAAAGCACCGCAGGATTTTACTATTATTACTTTTTGTGATCAACTGTCTCATTTTTTTCTGTAAGGCTTTTCTTTCCTTAAATGGAGTTGTGCATACATCATTAAAGTTAAGGGACCGTTCAGTTTTTACGGCCAGGGGGCCGGCAAAA
>LD344623.1:139913-154605 GCA_001465055.1 Ptychodera flava
GCTCAGTGAGTGACGTATTGGACGAGCCGAAGGAGAGTCCAATACGTCACTCACTGAGCCCGAGTCCATACAGGGCCGTATTTTGTGTATAACCCTATTATTATACAGCTCCCTCCATTAATCGTCCGTATAAACTAATACTATGGTAAATTTTGAGGGATGCGGCACGCGCGATGAGTGGAACGCGCGCGATTGTTGAAATAAAATTGCTACAAACCCCTGAAAATTTGCATATTACACCTAAAAATAGAACGTCCCAGTCACACACGGTACAGCGGTACGCTCATTAGCTCGCATGCAAGTAATCAAAATAGATTTGCATGACAGAAATGTTTTTATTTGAGAACATCAGAACATGAAAAATTTCAAAAAATCCAATGTTATAACAGCATAGCTAAAAGGAACATAACACTAACAGCGGTGAAAATCATGAACTCGGGAGTGAGGAAAATAGATCACTCCTCCTCGTCGTCGTACAGGACACATGGTCTTCGGCGCTTAGCTGGACATTGCGAACTGGAAGACACTGCTTCTGAGGAATTTGTAATATTAATTGTGAAGCTACAGTTGGAAAAGGTAGCATTCTCAAACATACCGCTATGTCCTCCGCGACTGAACGAGGTCAAATTACACTGTTGTTGATGAGAGCTAGTGCCGGCACTCGGAATTGATGGCGGCGTTGGCGCGATGACAGGTAAGACTTGTGAGTTTGACTTGTTTCCTACCGACTGGCTGGGCCTCTTGTTACGTTTTATAGGGAGGTCAATTAACTCTGAATTCGGTTCGAAGTTGCGTGACTTTGTTGACATGCCCGTACTTGCCGATAATTTCCCTGCAATAATGTCCGACATGTGTTCCTGTTGTTTTTCCGACGCTGTCGCGTAATGGACGAGACTGTTGACGTCTTTATGAGCGGACAGTTGTGCAACTTCAGTAGGATGAATTCCCGAATGGAGTAATTCTGTTATCATGGTTTTTCGACAACTGTGATTTGCCTTTCGGCCCACTAAATTGGCCTGTTTAGCTGCGGACGATATGATTTTACCGAGACTGTGCACTCCAAGAGGCTGCCGTTTGAACCAAATATCACCAGGTTTTGATGCAGCGTGGTTAATTTGCAGGTAAAATGGATCATCCTGCTTGTTCATGTCCGTTTACGGGACAGTCACTTGGGTTTTCTGGTGTTGCGAATGCTTTCGGTTTGAAGGCTCTTTCATTATTTACTTGACCGGAACAGGTTTTAGTATCACGCTCATTGTACTCAAGGTACTCCCTGCCGTCCGGGTTTTGTTGCAATTGGACATCTCCCCAACGCATTTTGTGGTGTTCATCTCTACCTCTAAGTCCAAAAAACATGCAGTTATTCATGAAAACAGTATTGAGGAGAGGTCTTGGACGGTCAATACCTATCTGTCCGTTATCTATCAATTTCTCACGATCGGCGGATGTCAATGACTCAGCACGGCGTGCTTTGTTACCGAGGCCTTGTTTTTTCAGTTGTTTACGTTTGGCGCTGAGGACATCTCTCGATCTCGACCGCGACTGATAGAATATTTGTAGCCCTTTTCTTTAAGATATCTTTCTATACTGCGATGAAATGATGACAGCGAGTCGGGCTCATATTCACCACCATTGCGTTTCCGAATTGTCAGAAAATATTCTTGCAAGTACCGATCGAGATCTTTTGCTAATACATTTTCTAGTTCCCGGTTTTCCTGTGATGGACCATCTCGTAGCCACTGTTTAAATCTGTTGACGTCGTGAAATGTTTTTGTCTTTGTGTTCAGGTTTTTTTGCTGGTCGAGAAATGAGTCGATTTCATCATTTGTGAAGTAGGACGATATCGGCTCTGTCGATGTCGTCTGCTGTTCTGGAGTTATACCGGTAGTAGTTGCTTCCCCGACGTTCGGTTGTGCACGGTCGCTTGTTGGTTGTGGAAGTTGACTCTCTCCAACTTCGTCCGGATAGTAAAACTCACTTTTCAGATGTTGCACCCATTGTAGACTAGACCAATAATAATAACGGTCCTCAGGATATATATTTTGGTCAGAGTTATCGTCTGCTTCGTCTGCCATTGTGTCCACAAAAATTCACCTACTGCTCCGTTTAGTACAAGTCCCTTGCGTTGGCACGAAGCCTATAAATTTTCAGTGCATTACAAGCAAACTTCGCTGCATGTTTTCAATTTAATTAGTTTTTTAAAATAAAAATCAATTGCATTTAGACTCAGTTTTGTGTTCAGCGTGTTTTAAACCTTATACTACGAATACATTTTGGTGGAAGTTATTATTATGTCTATAACTCACCGTGAAATAGTTTGTTTACATCCGATAATCGCTAGGTCAAAGGTCAAACAGGCGCGTCGCGCGTCTCCGGGATTCGGGACTCCGCGTACTATACAAAATACGGAAAGTTATTGGACGGTCAAACTCCCATAGGTTACGGCAGTAGGTGTATAATAATGGCATTTACTTGATAAAAGTTGGCGAAACATGCTGTGTACATTGATCATTATACCAGGTTATAACAGTGTTGAAAGTCATTTTGCATTTTCATGTCAGCTAATTCATAATTTGCATAAATAGCTAACAAGCTTTCGCGGTTTGGCATATAGAGCTTGAAGGACTTGACCAAAGGCAATTACACATGCTATATTGTGATACAATGACAGTACTCGAAGAAATTAATTATTTTTATTTCAGCTAATTACACATTTGAATACTTAATGGCCTTTAGAATTGATCTGTGGTGAAATTCATTATGTTGATCATAACACTTTAAATGTAGCAAAGCATGTAGCAAAGGTTCAAACTTGCACATAAATGCAATATATAATGAAACACGTGAGCATTTTCAGTTCATATCTGGTAATCTCTATTTTTCAAAAGCTCCAACGTGACCGCTTGCGTAGTCGCTTGTGGTGCTTCGCACCAAATCTTTGCCCTCTTTATCCTCAGACAGCGACGAACTAAAAAAAAAATTATAAATCTGAAAATTTACGCTGAAAAAAAAATTGCGCAGCTAATCTCAATTGGAAATTTTTTTTTTTAGAAATTTACGATAGTAAAAAAAAATTCACAATTTCAGTGTGACCACCCCCCCTCCCAAGATCTAATGGTCCATCCCTTACATTTGTAACAATATATAGCACAGTATGCCGGGTTTCGCAACTGAAGATTGCGACTTGAAAATGGCCGTCCGACCGGTCGTGTAGCGGACCCATGTAAAACGTTGTCTCATTTTGAGCCAGGTATCATTTTACCGCGATTATATCGAAGTGATCACAAGTTTACATTCCACAAAACAAGACGAATTTTATCATAAAAGGCACGTCGAGGTACACGATCCGCGGTGTGTACACTCGAAGGCGAAGAGGGCCGAGGGCTACCAATTGTTTCAATAGGTACCAATTGTTTCAATACCAATTTGGTACCAATTGTTTCAATAGGTACCATTTTACGACAGTCATACAGAACTCCTATGCGATGTGCGCCAAATGTCGCAAAAATTTACGTCTTTCACACTTTTAGAATGAACTCATGATCGTTTCGCGATCTTTTTTTCAGAGTTATCGGGTATCTGTCCAACTTTTCAGAGTCAATTTAATTATTTTAAGCTTTCAAAGGACCAAGAGACCTAGCAGTCGCACAGGCTAAACTGTTTAATCATAGATTACGCGTTTGTTTCCGCGAAACAAGACGAAACACTAAAAAAACTGTTCCAAAATCAACCAACAATCGCATATAGAAAGAACAGAAATATAGGCGATACACTAATAAGCGCCAGACTTCACAAAAGCGACAACAGCTCGAAGTCAGGTTCACACGAACCTACACAAACACAACAAGACCAAACAGTAGACATTCTTGCTTCCCTACTTGAACAACAAACGTAAGTGGAACAACATACTACCAAATAAAAACAATCAACCATTCAACACGTCTCACCAATCAAGAATGAATTTTAAGCGACTGATGAAGAAAACTCTGTTTTCGAAACGTAGCGCCAAAGGATCGCAGTCTCACACTAGTCTCTCCGCTCCAGTGCGGAGTAACATCAAGACACATAGATTACGGGTACGTCTCGCCATGGCTAAGCAACATTTTACATAAAACAGCCAAACATGAGATACACTTATATTATACACCATTTCATACACAAAACGCAAACAACCCAAATATGACGATGTGTGGAGTTGCTTTCCCTTTACTACCTAACCTCGAAAATTGTGAAAATCCACATGAGCAACATGTTCCGGACGAAGAATGTGACAGTGATCATTTTTAATACATGTATAAATATGCATATTGTGGGACTTGTGATCACTTGCCTACAATCTAAATATGGTACGTGGATTCCTAAACCACTTAAACATGGTGGTAGACACAGAAATCACTAGTCTAGGTTTAATATTTAAGTAGTTATGGCCATTTTAAGTATATGGCGGCCATCTTGGACGCCATCTTGAAAATGACACGTTTCCGGTGGTCAGCTTTTGGTAGACTTTTACTATGTTATTAAGCACATTTGACTCTATAAAAAACCGTTGAGAGACCTTTTGTAGCAATTTTTTTGGGGTCAAACCATATTTTCAGCTGACTAGCTTCAAATTCCTTCCATTTGTCTTTATAAATAGACACTGTGTTCTTTCTATATGAAATAAAAAATTCCAGTCTTTGAATATGTCTGACTTTAATTCTAAATATCTGAAACGTTGGTGCTTCTTTTTTAAGTTTACAGTCATAAATATAATTTTTGTACACCAGTACTATGTTATCGAGTAAATCTGACCAATTTTTTTCACCCAAAATAATCTGTCTTTGTGTTGGATTGTTTGGACAATATAAAGCTGTGTGCCATAATTTGCACATATCATTCCATACACTTTTAACAATGTCACATTCCACAAACAAGTGAACAATTGTCTCAGGGACTAATTGACAAAAAGTACATAGGTCTGAACTTACTAAATGGGACTTCATTTTGAAAAGCAATGCATTTGTATAGATAATTTTGTGGTTAAGTCTCCATTGAAAATCACGAAGTGTGCTACATATAGTTACTTTTAAAGGCATTTTGTATATAAACTTCCCATCTATATCCCCTTGGAAAATTCTGGTAAAGAAAAATTGACTTCTTGGACTGACAAAATAAGAATCAGATATCATATCTCGAACCAATTTTGAAGAAGATTTTCTAAGCGAAAGCGACAAATTCTGACCATGTACCATAACAGCATTTTCAGGTCGCACACAAACTGCTTGATGAATTTTTAGGTATTTAGGTATAGCAGATATTAGCCCTTGGCACTGTAAAAAGGTAATTTTCTTTATCCCGAGATTTCTAAAGAAATTCTGTCTTTAAAATTGCCTTCAGAGGTAAAAATATCTGTGATACAAACAATTCCCAGTTTGAAGAAGTCATTGAAAAATATACTTTTCCCATTAATCAAAATATTTTTGTTATATATTCCATATTATTTCAAAAGGTGGGGGTAAATCATTCTGTGAAAAGGAACTCCAAATTTGTAATATTTTTTTCAAAAAAAGAGGAAATTTTACACCAAGTGCCTTTAGTGAGTAAGTGCACTTAAAGATAAAAGGTCCACCAACTGGTTTCAAATAGTAATCAAAGACCAATTTCCAAGGATGAAAACGTGAGAAAAGATAGTGTTTGACCCAGTCACTTTTAAAGCCTTTTGCAGAGCAACTATATCTAACATTCTGAGTCCACTTTGGCCTATGTCACCTATCATAGTGTCACGTGCTACTCTATCGTGCCCCTAAATAAAGGAATAGATTTTAGAATTTAAAATTCTTAAATTTTTCTGATCAACATTGATGTGAGAGAAAATGTAGATAAACTTTGGAATATCAAGGGTCTTTACAATTTGCAACCTACCAATTAGATAAAGAGAACGTCCTTTCCAACAGTATAGAACATTTGGTAACCCTTCGAATGGTGCACTCAAATCCATTTTATATGCAGCTACAGTATTATAAGAGAAAAAAACACCAACAATCTTAATAGGCGACATAGGCAATTTCACCCCGAACGGTCTATCCTTACAATGCTTTGATTTTCCTAGCCACAGTGCTTCAGTTTTATCAAGATTCACATGTAAACCAGAAATCACAGAAAACTTTGTGAGGAGACAAAGGAGGTTATTTGCTGTCTGTACGTCACCGAGAAAACATGTTAAATCATCCGCATACTACGCTGAGCTCTTAATTTCTTGGTTCTCTGCCAAAATACCATGAATGTTATCGTCATATTGCATTTTTACCAAAAGAAGGTCCAAAGAAATAACAAAGAGAATTGGAGAGAGTGGGCCCCCTTGTCTAACTCCCCTAGTTATTAAAATATCTTGTAGAAAGACCCCTATTCATAACACAGCTAGACGGATTTTTATAGAAGGTATATACCCACTTCATAAGTGAAGGGCCAAAATTAAAAATTTCGAGGGATTTACACATAAATTCCCATTCGAGGCTATCAAAAGCTTTTTGAAAATCAATTGCCAAGAGAATACCTTCAATGTCTGTGTCCTTAGTAAAGTTCATAATACCATCAATTAGACGAATACATTTACCAATTGTTCTATTTTTTACAAAAGTCGTTTGAGACATGCTGATAATACTATCTAGCACTTTATCCATCCTATTGGCAATACATCTAGCTGCAATGTTATAGTCAGTATTCAATAATGTAATAGGACGCCAATTAGAAATTTATCTTTTGTCTTTCCCTTTTTTTCAACTAAAGTAATGACCCCTTATGATTGACTTGTTGACAATTGCTCTTTTTCATAAGCTTCATTATAGAATTTATTACGTACTGTCCGAGTTGACTCCAGAAAGTTTGATAAAATTCGACTGTTAAACCATCGTTTCCATGAGTCTTGTTTTTGTTCATATTTTGTAGAGCCAGAGTGGCCTCTTTTAAAGTAATTGGACCTTCACATAATAGCTTATCACTGGTTTTAAGACTAGGTGTATGTTCTCTGACAAAAACAGCATCTCCTATTGACTCACCCCGTTCCTGAAGTCGAGTAGTGTAGAGCCTACAGTAAATGCTAAAAATATGAGTTTGGATTTCTGCAGAGGATGCCAGCAAATTATTAGAGGATGTCAGCACATTGTCAGAAGAAACAAAAAGCTGAGTTATAAGTGATTTTTGGCATTATAACGTTCGAGTCCCAAAAAATATTTGGAATTCTTTTCTCCAAATTCATACCAATCAGCACATGAACGGATGAAAGCACCCTCTGCAATATAGTCATATTCTATTTTTAGGGCTTCTTGAACAGTTTCCAATTTAGCAGGCAAGTCATTTGAGTTATTATTACAAATCTCAATGTCAATATCCCTAAGTTTAGATTCCAAAGAGCCAATTAACTCTCTCCGTTCTGTAGCTTTTCTTTTTGAAAACTGAATTGTGGTGGTCTTAATTTTAAACTTGATATATTCCCAAACCCCTTGATTATCATCTGGATTGTGATACACATTCACCCATTGTTGAATACTACTGCTGACAAGTCTAACATACTCAGAATCATAAAAGCAAACTATTGTTAAATTTCCAGAGAGAGGTTCCAGTCTACACCGATTATCTCTAGTAGAAATAGTGAGTGCACTATGGTCTGATGACACATTTGGAATGATATCACAATGATTCACTGTTGTTTGTAGGGAACCACTCACTACAAAGTAATCCAATCTACTCTGAGTCAAGGAAGGACGTAATCGACGCCATGTATAAAGTTTCACACAGGGGTTTCTGGTTCTCCATATATCAATTAGATCAAACTCCAACAGAATATCTTTAAAAATATTAGCGGAATTATTCAACATTCTTGATTTTAACCCTGACCTATCAAGCTCAGGATTTTGGACAAAATTGTGATCTCCACCCCAGATTATCTCAGGGTCTGGATCTAGATGAAGATCCTTTAGCATGTTGAATAAATGTTCCAAAAAGCTGGCATGAGAGTTCTCAAAATTTGGTCCATAAGTATTTACAAGGAGAAAAGGCTTGTTATTGATATCAATAGAAATAATAATAATTCTTCCTTCTGAATCACGGCTAACTTCATTGATAGTAAAATCTAGGTTTCTAATAATAGTAACTACTCCACGGCTACTAGAGGTGCCGTGGGAGAAGATATAATGGCCTAGGAGAAGTTTTGACCATCTTTTCTCATCCTCATATGTTGAGTGCGCCTCCTGAATCATAATAATATTATATTGAGCCTCTTTCAGCTAGTCAAAAACGCTCCTACGCTTCCTCCCTTCCCCCTATCCTCTTACATTTAAACTAATAACTTTAACCATTTTCACAAAATCTCCATGTAACAATTAACAATTTGTCCCTGCAATAAAAGCAATACATATCTGTAGAATGAACAAAAAAGATTATGAGCCAGTCTATAGCAGACAGAGACCAAAAACACAAAACACACTGACTATAACGTCAGTGAAACCTCCAAAAAGCACAGCATACAAAGTGCAAAAATAAAGCAAAAATGATGCCAACCTGGCGCGAGAGAAGCTAGCGGACACATATATCAAATATGGCTCAGTCATCTAGAGCCTCGCCCTGACAGACGATAAAATATTTTGAACAAGACCAAGGACGGCAAAAACAAAAAACAATAAAGCAAAGAAGTTGACAAATCCAACAAATGACCCTTCAAGTAGATATCTGGCTTGGCAGCTATATCATTATAAATGAATGATTACACTAATGCAGAGCATCTAACACATGGGTAAAAAAAGTGAAAAAAATCAAACGAACATCTGGCAGACTGAAACAATGTCTTAAGCATCTTTGTCCGCATCTAATATTCAAAGTTAACGTTATCCTGCCGAGCACATTGCATCATCATAAAATTTTCCAAAGTGCAGACAGTCACAAAAGTTTGTATTTCTGCAGAAAGTGACTTCAAAATAAATTTATAATAAACTGTATAAATGTTCGCAAAATGCCAAAAACATAGCCTAGCCATTCTTTACATGTATTTTTTCCCTATTATAAGTAGCATAATCTGAATGAAGTTTGTTGTCGACGGACAGCTTTCCATATACGAAGCAAGCCTATTTTTTTGACAATTTGTTATTTATATATATATATATATATATATATATATATATATATATATATATATATATATATATACACATATATATATCTACTATTTTTTGTGCGCGAAAGTCTTTGGTGAGCACGTAAAATTATTAAATTATTAACAGGCAAACATACGACACCGACAGGCAGACAGATTGATAGATACTAGATTACTGAAAATGTGTGCCTGCAGCAGGCTTAAACTCGGCAACCGCTTAACATTTAGGAATTGAAACCAATGTTTCAATGTGTACCAATGAAGTTCGAACGATATAGGTTGGAAATATTCCAATCGAGTTAATCGGATGATTATAACACTAATTATAGATTGTGTAATGATTATTTTATGTATTGTGTGAGTGCAGCGAACTAATTCTAGCCGTATTTTGGAAACTGTGGCTGAAAAAGTATGTAGTTTATTGTCTGATGCATGATGTAGGTAAAATGAAATGATTTATTGTATTTAAAGATATCGGCCAACAGAAAATCTAAAAATTAATTCCCACCATTAAAAATATAGAGCCATACACTATGATCTGATATCCTTGTAAAGAAAGACTTAGATTTACAGCTATTTCGTAGACGTTCCCTATGATCTGTTATAGTGAGTTTTGGAAATGAATGTATTTATTTAGAATATGTGTCTGTTAGCGACAAATTAAATGTAAATAGCGACCCCCTCCAAATCAAATTTCTAAAACTTGACCCCTGGGCCCCTAATTCATCAATTGTAAAATGTGAACCCCCCCCCCCCAAAAAAAAGAATCATTGGATTTGATTCGTTAACCCTTCGCACCCTATGGCCCTGGGCTAAAAATTAGGCCCTTCGATAGTATTTGCAAGAAAAAGAGTTACCCACCCCAATTTTTCTACACAAAAACAGCGACCCTCCCCAGATGTCACAGTCGGTATCAATAATATCTTAATTGACTTATAATAACCCATTTGACCTTTGAATTTTCAAAGTATCCTTTTTGAACTGTACAAATAATCACTGGGTGATATTCCAATATCATATTGGTTTTTCAGATCTGCTCTTTCAAATATAATATTCTCGTCACTTACATTTGTATCAATTATCAAACTTTTTTAGAGCACAGATTTTAATAGCTGGTTTCGTATTTTAAAAAAATATTCAAAGTTTTCTTGCAGAGCACAATGTATAGATAATAAACATTTTTTTGTGAAATTCCAAAATCGAATTGCTTGCACACTCATCCTCTTGAAACCACCCTAGTCTAATCAAGTACATTGATATTAATACTCAAGCGTACATAAATACACAGATTTAGCTAGTTTTGTATTGGAAAAAATTATTCATAGTTTCCTCATAGACAAGATAGTGAATCAACATTTCATTGAAATTCCAAAATCAAATTTCTTGCTCACACATGCACCGGTAACTACCCTAGTCTGATCAAGTACATTAATATCAATAATCAAGAGTTTATAAATACACAGATTTAGCTAGTTTTGTATTTAACAGAAATTATTCATAGTTTCCTCATATGTTTGGGTGATCGAGCAACATTTCGGTGAAATTCCGAAGTCAATTTTTTTCAATAACTCCACACAAACCTTTGTAAAATTTGACTCCCCTTCCAATCATTGATTGCAAAACTTGACCCCCCTAAAAACAGTTTCGTAAATATCATACCCACTTGATTTCCACCGACCCCCTCCCTGTAAAAAACGAGCGCTCCCTTATTTATTCCAGTTTTCTCATATGCCATATGAGTTCGTTAAGTACGGCGACCATTTGAGATGCTTTAAACAGTCCAAATGTGGTGTCCTGGTTCCATGCGGACTAGTTTATTACGGCAATGCTGACAGCTATCCTCATACCGCTTTTAAGGTGTTGACCACTAAACTTTAACCATTTTGACTTCTGAACGATTTAGAACAGGTCATCCACTGAATGCCAGGAAATTAACAATAGTCACGTTTTACCCTCTATAACGTAGACAAGCAGGTAGACTTACCGGTTATAGATCATCAGTGCACATTGAGGTATATCTATAAGAATATTAGGTCATGATTAGTGGACATATAAGCTATGGACAAACCAAGGCGATGTGTAAGGCAAATCTGACAAGGATACTATTATCTATGTACAAGTGCGACAGTTATGCCAATCAGGAAAAGCCACTTAATGACGTGTCTGTAGCAAGTTGACACACAAGGGCAAACGCGACAGGTAGGATGTGCACTGGGGCACAAGGGGAACGTAAAGGGATGGAACCTTTGGCAGACTGACTTAAAAGTAAAGAAACGAAAAAGCCCAAGCCATACAAGTACCTAAATACAAAATGAAAAGCCAAAAACCAAACAAACCAATTAAGTAAATAATAAACAAAAATAAGTAAACATACATAATCTAACAAACAGACCAACGGAAAGTTATGGCAAAATTGTATCGTATAGCCCCATCGGCCATGCATAATGTAAAAAACTGTATTAATATCAGAATAATGAAATATGAATATTATTTATAAAATCATTGAAGCATTTTGTCTTTGTTCCTTCTCTTCAATCGGGAAAAAACACTGAAGGGGTACGCATCAAACTTTACACATTAATCTACCGCGTCCGTTAATGTCTGCGAAAACCTTCTTTTAATCATTCTCAAAAGATAACGACCTGTATAGAATTAATGGTGAAGATACGGATTTATCATTTTTCATGCAACATTTTAGGTTGGTCCGTTATATTTTATGCATGAATGAGAGGGTTTCACCAACTTATTTGGTGTAAAGATATGGAAAAGATCAATTAATATTTTAAAACTTTGCGCTAGAATGTTAATAAACAAAGGCACAAACTTTTAAGTGTGTTGGAAAATTATGGTATATCCAAACGAATGTATGGATAGGCAACTGTAGTTTTGACTGTTTTCAAACAAATTTCTCAACCAAAACTTTAATAAAAGACAATCAACTTTATTTCATAGAAATAAAATTACTTTTTCGTGAAGTGAAATTTACCTCATATATTGCAAAGCAAACATCTTCTCTGTTAAAAATATGATATGACAAAAGAATGAAAAGGATATTTAACCGAAAAAAACAAGAAAGTAATTAATCAGTCGCTGTCATAGCTATGGCAATGAATGTAAAAAACGATGAAGTACTGAATCATTCTATATCAATGTTACATGAACTAGTGAAAACACCTCCGAAAGCACACATAAATAAGTACTGAATCAGTCTCTGTCAATGCTATAGAAATTAGTGAACAACCCCATCTCATACACATCAAACACGAGAGTGTTGAATCAGTCCCTGTCATCCCTAATACATTAATAAAAAATAGCACAGAAAAGTCTCTATTACTGCTATCGATAATGTAAACATCACTATAATTATCACCTTCACCAGGATCACAGTACCGCTACTGCCAGTGTCAGTACTGTAACAACATCCTATTCATCATCGCAATCGTCCTGCTCCTTCCCTTTCTCCTCCGCCTCTTGCTTCTCCAAATTCTTTTCTTCCTCTTCTCCACTCTCTTGATAATGATTATCATCAGCAGCATAATCGTCATCATCATCATGTCCATTATCATCATCGTCGTTGTCCTGCTCCTCCTCATCCTCATGCCGATGCAATTACTCTGTATACATACGCGAAGTTAGCCAGCATATTGCTGACATATTAATTAACATGAATTTACCTGGAAGGTTTAGGTAGTTTAAATAAACGATTTGTACAAAAACCAAACATGAAATCACTGAAAAGTGAAGGGAAAATATGGGGGCACATAATAAATATCGATAAAGGCCAATATATAGTTACTGTGGGTCATACGGGCTATCTCGAAATGTGCGATGTTTCTCGACTGAAGTAGTTATTAGCACAAACAACACTCGTACGTTGAAGGAGAGATCTCAGTATGACAGTGCCATCATCACATAAACGTACACCTGTCCGTGATTTACGATGATGATCCAAACTCTAGATGGCGCTAGATTTCCAGCGAGGCGAAGCTCGTCGGTCTAATGGAACCATCCGTTGCAATAAATACGATTGTTACTCCAATTACCTTTACCTCAGTTCTTATTGTCAGTAGGATATTTTGTCACAAGGCAACCAATATCAAAGTACAGAAAGCGACAGATTTCAGCAAGCGTTGAAACGAGGTTTTTAAAATATTCGGGAGTGAACTCTTCTGACCGAGTACCTTGATCTGTGTCGCGTAGATATTTATATACCGGGGTCCAAATGTGAAATGCATACTGTCCTTCTCGCCAAGGGAACTTACCAAAGGACAACGTCTTCCAATTGTCAAAATTTGGGCGAAGTGTAACGGATTATTGGATATGTACGATGTGTTTGTGATTCGTGGCTAATTTTTCTTGATTTTCAACTGAGGTGCATATCCAATATTTATTGGTAGTCCTTATAATACGCGTAGAAAGGCCTCAAAAAACTCCGAGTTATTATTTTCGATTATAAATCATCGCAACTATATACAAGATTGAAAACACTGTTATCTCTTGGGACGCAAAATCATGGTTTATCTCATGTCGAACCTGAATGTTTCAAATTTCAATTCAAAAGTGCAAAGACTATGTGGTACATTGTCAAGAGAACAACAGCTGTACTGTCCAGTACAATATCAGCAGTAATGCGTTTAATCTTAAATGAGAAAGCTTGACTATACTGCTATTTTTTTTTTACGGTATTCTCGAAATAGCTTCAATGTTAACCAGACTGAACATACTGAAATGTGTTGAGATTCCAATCTTATTCCCCTTTTTCCTCTGTACTTTGACTGACGTCTTATATAAAGTGCAGAAAGTGATTTTTATGATCAAATACTTCGAAATATTCATCATCATCAAGCTGCAAGGAGGGATGAACGTTAACAATTTTTTGCGAGAACAGGGCTGGGATTGATTTAAGATCTCTTTGCAGAGCTTTATTCATGAGCAAGACTTACAGAAAGCGGCGAAGACGAAGGGCCCAACAACTTCGCTGGTGTATGCAACCATGCCCTATCCATCAATTTTTGGGCGTATGGCAAAGACGGTAACATTCCAACGATGTGAGAGCAGGTCGTTTATCTTTTGGCCGATAAAGAAATATAAATTATACTATAACCCAAACGGGATTCGAACCCCTACACACTCACGGCAACATCGCCTAGCTGCTAGGCCTCACACAAAACTAGTCGGCCACTGCTTCCAACCCCAAAAAGAGTTGGTCACAGTAACCGCCTTAGATGTTTCAATTTTGTGCGCGACCGAACAACACGGTATGCGTGGAGCAGACGACACACAGACACAGTACACACACACAGTACACACATATATAGTAATCGGAAAAGCACGAAGCTTTTTACTGAGCTATCAGACAGACTCGGCGACAAGTAAATATCCACCTGCAGAACTGTCAACTCAGGTTAAAGAAATATAAATTATACTATAACCCAAACGGGATTCGAACCCCTACACACTCACGGCAACATCGCCTAGCTGCTAGGCCTCACACAAAACCAGTCGGCCACTGCTTCCAACCCCAAAAAGAGTTGGTCACAGTAACCGCCTTAGATGTTTCAATTCTGT
>LD344623.1:156936-170921 GCA_001465055.1 Ptychodera flava
AGAGAGAGAGAGAGAGTTTCATTTGTAAAGTTAAAAAAGGATTCTTTGTAAGTTCAAAGGTCAAAAAGAAATTATATGCCAATTAAGATTTCATTGATACAGACTTTGACATCTTGGGGAGGATCACTTTTTTCTGTGCATGAAAATTCTAGAAGATCACTCTTTTTCTTCCAAACTCTTTTGAAGGGTCACTACGTTTCACGCCAGGGACTTAGGGTGCGAAGGCTTAATGAATTAAAAACGATAAAAATTTTGTTTGGGGTCACAGTTGATTAATTAAGCGGGGGATCAAAATTGAGAAATTTTATTTGAAGGGGGCTGCGGTTAGGGGTCTTTCAGGTTTGCCAAAAATTTGGTTCATATGTCCATTTTTATTGAAACAAAAACAAATCAGTGATCAGTCTTGTAAACGAAATGCCTTTTTGTTCAGTTAGGGTAAGGGAAAGATATCCTTAAGAATAATAGAATCCCTCTGTGAAAGTTCAAACTTGTAGTAGGCGGTCGTAGCTGCTCTTGAAGGAGATCACACTTTCTGCATTAATGACATCGGCTGGTAATTTATTCCTGGTGTCCACAACTCTTTCTGAAAAAAGTTCTTCCTTAAGCTCGTGTTAAGTCAAACGGTTAGTTGATGAAGATTGGCAGAGTGTCCGCGAATTCTCGAGTCTGCTGCTAACTCAAGTGAAATGTTACAGTGGTCGTGGCCTTTGATAATTTTGTGGAGTTGAATCATGTCGTCGAGAATTAATCATTCTTTGTTCAAGTGTTATCAAACTAAGCTGTTTAAGTATATTTTGATAATTGTACTGTCGGCGTTCAGGTATCATTTTTGTTACCCTGCGTTGCACTTTTTCTCAGATGTTTATGTCATTTTGTAGCTATGGTGACCAAGCTTGTACCGCATGTTCGAGCTGTAGTCTCAAAAGTTGCTTGTCAAGACGAAGAATGACATCTTTTTATTTGATCGACGATGATCTTTTGATGAGATCAAAATTCTGTTTGCCTTTTTAGCTAACTTAACACACTGGCTTGACGGTTTTAAGGTAGAATGATGTAGTACGCTCAAATCCTTTTCTTCAGTTTTAAGTCCCAGTAAAATATTGTTCATTGAGTATTCATGGATAGGGTTGTTGTAGCCAATATGCATGGATTTACACCTGGATACATTAAAGTACATCCGCCAGTCTTCAATCCATTTTTAGTGTGTCCAAATCAGCTTGTAGAATTTCAAGATCACTACATGTCGCAAGGGTTGATATGTCTTTGTATTGTAAGTAAATTTACAGGGAAGACTTTTGTCAATAATACCACCAGTGTCTTGTTCTCTCTGATGCCCCATCTTTCTAAAATTGAATGCAGAGGCTTCAAGTTACCCAATCTGTTTCGTATTTTCTTTCTAAACAAAGACACCTTTCAGCAAAACTATGACATTCCATCAGAGCATAAACATTACCCAAGAAACTTGAAAGAAACGTGTAAGAACTTGAGGACAAAAGACTGCTAACTGTATACTGTTATGGTGTACCCATTCCTCAAACTGTTCAGATTTAAGTAATTTGATGAGGCTGTCAAGGTTCTGTGCAATGGTATTGACATTTGGACAATTTGAATGCACAAGAAAGAAATCTAAAACAAATAAGAGAAAAGCAAACGTCGAAGAATGACTTTATTTTCATCCATTTGTCATGAAAATGCATACAGCAATCATACAGTGTGTCACACTACTACAGGAGTATTCATGTTGTTTGAGAAAAATTGTCTTATAAAAGGCAAACTGATTTTGTGTTAAATTTTCAGTGTGTTTTGTAACCGCTTACCCGCGTACCTTTTAGGATTTTGAGTGGACAATTTACTTACTTTGGCCTTAGTGACTTGAACACCCCACGCACACAGAAAAAAAGTACTGAATGTGTCTCTATCAACGATGCAGAAATTAGTGAACATCCCCGGCCCTCCACGCTCACACAAGCACACGCACAAGAAAGTATACTGAATCAGTCTCTATCATCCCTACTCAAGTCAGTAAGGTTGCGTTCACAAAAAAACGGTGTCAGAGGGAGCTGGAGGAATTCAGAGGGGTTCGAAAATTATCGGGGTAGTGGAGGGGGGACTTGAAAGTTTTGTACTGCCTATAGAGGTACTTGAAATTTTTTGTTCCCCTTTATCTTTACATTTTCCAATTCAAAGGTTTGTCAGATAATTCACGGAAAAATGAATAATATTTTCATGTCATCCAATGGTTCTAATTAACAACTAAACACAATCTAGAACCATTTTGACACATTTTATGACTTTTATCTCAAAAAATTCTAAACATGTATGAACTGTTGATATTTTTTTCACTATTTCTCTACAACATATCAAGACAGTTTCTTGCTCATGAGGGAAAATGCCAAGAGGATTTGACCGGTTAAGAAGGGCTTGACTACGCAGTTTATGCGTAGTGAAGCGTCATTACGTATTCATGGTGACCCCTGGCCAGCTGTCAATATCTTTGGGGGCTTTTGTCTTTTGGCCTGCTTTGCATATGCGTCATTGGACACGACCTGCCAATCACCCAGGTAGTCAATTAAACTATTAATTGACTGTTTACCGACCCAATTAACACTATCCAGCAGTATCAGTCATATTTTAATCGCGTGGCCCGGGTGGGCACAACGTAGGAACGCGTGTATTTCTATGTGTACGTTTCACTTGTGGTGTTGTTTGTACCATCGTGCGTTTGAAGTCCTTGTTTCACCTACAGCATTACCTTCAAGGTGACAGGCTTACTATTAATGTTCAGTATGATTGCACCGAGTTCTGCCCACGGTGAAAACCACCTGTTTTGCCTACTAATTACTGCCCGTAGCTGCCCTTCCTGAATGTAGCCCATCATAGCTACAGTAATCAGTCAATATATAATACCCCGCGCCTTATACTTTTTATATAAACTAGTAAAATCATAGTCCGAGCCGTAAAATTGTTGACTTTCGATCCGATATACAGGTTGATCGTTTAATCGCACCGGGGCATCCATGTTTACTTGCCCCATAAGCTTACTACTCTGCAAAGGGTGGGTAGATTGAATTCAAGGGCCAAAAATGAACACCGGGGCGAAACGTTTTGTGAATCCATGTGAAAACATAAATCATTTATCAGTTTTGATATATACTCCTCAATTGTAAGTTTGATCAAAACCGAGACCACATTCAAGGGCTATGCAGACTGTCCATGTACGCACACACAGGCAACCACCGGTGAATATCAGAATCAGCGGCATAACTATCGGGTCGTAAATCTATCGGCAGTTTTGGGGCCCTGGACTATGATTTTATAAGTTTATATCACAAGTAAATGTTGTGGAATATTAAGATATCGACCTATTACTGTATTGAAAAGGCCAATTTCGTGACGGGCAGTGCTAGAAGAATGACGGGCAGGGACGGCAGTAATTAGTAGGACCGTTTCTTTGAATACTGTTCGATATTAAATGACGGTCAAACTTTTGGGTGGTGCGCGTGACCGGCGGCACTGACACAAACTGGGTCGACAAGCAGATAATTTAGGTTTTTGTTCAGTGTTGTTACCATTTGTCCATGGTGGAAAACATTGACGGAAAACCAGAGAAAACGGTCCCGCTCCGAGAACAGCCCCGAGACGGGGACGGTGTCTTTTGGCACGCGTATACGCCAGTCACCTAGGCGACGGTAATCCGCACCACTTATCACCATCGGGAAGGTACTCCTCCCCCTAGACCACTGGCGATCCGGCCCTCAAGGCACTACGTCATTCGACCAAGCATTGTTATTGTAATTTCCTGCATAAAATTAACAGCGAGGTCAACCGGTCAAATCGTCTTGGCATTTCCTGGCATGTGTCTCCCTACAGTATGCTGAATCACACAATATTCAGTTTGTTGACAAACTCTGTACATAATAATAATTGTTGGGTGATATTTGATTCAGAGTCCTTACTAAAAGTCATTTGTCAATTATTAAAATACACAGTACACACACAGGCTGCATTGGCAAGCTCAATATTGAACAGTTCAACATGTCGTAGAGAGTAGAACAAGAACACCGTTGTATAAACAGAACAAAAATATCGTCAAAATAATCAAAGTATCAAAGTATTCAAAGTAAATACAGCTGCCTTGCTGCTGCAAAGTAAATACAGCTGCCTTGCTGCTGCAGTATCACTGTAACTGCATATCGGCAGTCTCACAGAGATAGCTCTGACTCTGCATGATGTAGTTGAAGAAGAGTTTGGGTCAAATGACACACACGAAGTGAAATATACTTATACATAAGATCAGACCAAAGAGCAACACGTGATGTTGAAGACCAGGAAACTTGAAAAGTCATCAGGGATTTTTGAATTCTGGCGTATGAGAATAATCAAATATTAAAGAAAAAAGATGGGGTCGCCATGCTTGACTTTCTAAACTTTCACATTCGCATCGTAAAATTTCACAAGAGTAAAACTATGAACAGTAAAGACATTAATTTCCATAAAAAATGTGTGACTGAATGGAATTATTTGCCTTTATTAGACCCAAAAGTTTAGAAATTTATGGAATATTTTAGTCTTCCACTATTATCAATTTTGAGCAGTATCTAAATTACATATGTCTCCAACTTTTGAAAAAAAATATTTTGAGGTCACTGTGCTCAGTTTTTCACAATTTGGCAAAATGTAGCCAGGAATTCACAATTCGTATACTCTTTCATGATCGTCATCTTGTGTGTTCTTCAGCAGGTATCGTTGACCTGGCTTAGACTGATAAATCCGAAAAATCCTTTGATGCGTCTACAAATGAATCTATTTAAGAACTTGCCTTATAGTATTATAGCTACAAACTGCTAATAACAGGTCGTGTCGAACATCTGCAAGTAGAACTGCCTAATATATGCCTAAAAATAGTACAAAATAATTTTGAAGTCTTTTCTCTCAGGCTGCTATCGGTACTATATAACATCCCAACCGCCATCACCACCACTAAGATCGCCACTGTTGCCAATGTCGGTACCGTTACTAATATTTGTCATCACAATCGTCGCCGTCGTGATCAACATCATCACAATCATCATCATCATCTTCATTAGTGCAATTAAAATTCAAACCTCCAGTTTCTTAAGTGATGAATAATCCGTGTCTATGTCTTATGCCCAAACAGTGATATCCCCTCCCTTTTTAGTGATTTCATATTTTTAACATCTCGTTTATTTGAAGTGTCTTAGCCATCTAGGTTAAATTGATATACTTATCAGGAATATACTGGCTGATTTACGTACATTATGTACAGACTAGTTGCATCCGCAAAGTATCACATCTTCTGGGAGCGCGGAAAGACTACCTGGTTCCCTAATGAAAAAACGCTTTTGGTATAGGAAGGTAACTAAGGAACAAGGAGGTTGGTCACAGTGATTTCATGTATACAGTGTTTTTAGAAAAGCGTCAGCCCTTAAGGCCCTAATTCGCCGTATCCCAAAGCAGCACTGATAACACAGTCATACATTAACTTGTTACATCGCCCGATTTCCGAATGTTAATATTTAAAATTATTTTCATGAATTCTAGGGGAGTTGGTATCATTATTGGTTCAAATTTCTCCACAGTCTGGTCGCCTGCCCCAAGTCTACCGCTGGCTGCGCTGCTCAGGAAAATAGGGTCAGATAAGGGTTTAGGTCACACTCCGAACAGTGGTTACGCTCATGTCGTTGCATTTCCGCTTTGTATCGAACGTCTCAAGCAAGCACAAAAACTATGTCAGCTCTCAACAAAGGCAAAGCGTCAGTCGGCCATCTTGAAGATAATTCTGTCATTCGGAAGACACCCGAGGATGAGGAACAACTTGAGGTGAAGCATATGATTGAGAGATTACAGTTAAAACCACACATTGAAGGAGGTTATTATAGGAGGACGTTCCAATCATCTCTGAAATTTAACACTTCCTGGAGCAGTACAAATGCTGATAAATCCTCTCACGATTTGGCAAATAATGATAGCGTGGTTTCCAACGCATGTCAGCGGCACATTTGCTCTGCTATATACTATCTTTTAACAAAGCGATCCCCACCATGTTACTGGCACAAGAACAGGTTAGATATCATCAGGATTTTTCACGGAGGAGGTTCCATGAAAGTGTTCACAATCGATGACGTAGGCCTGCTACTAACTTTTCGCCTCGGGGGAAATATTGAAGCAGGTGATAGACTGCAGATTGTCAGCAAAGGCGGCAACTGGGAAGCCCTGATGTTGGTTGACGGTGACTGGGCTCTACAGGGAGAAGCAGTTGCCCCGGGGTTCGACCACCGAGACTGGGAACTAGGTACTCGCGAGCTGTTGCATAAATTTCCCGATTTAGCCAACACGATACAATTATTTTTGAAAGAGTAATGCTTTATATGATGGTTTTAGGGACTTTGCGGAAATTACAGGCGAGGAACGCGGGTGTTTTTTTGATGACTCAGATGACTGAGGATTTAACGCCCTTGCTGGTGAAGAACGGGATTACATCATAGATGATGACACAAAACACATTATTGATTGTACATACATGTACGAAAGAAATTATTTCAATATGGAAAGCGTGTCAAAAGATGAAGAAGTAAATTCTTTTGGGTATTCTCTTTCTTTGTGTTGTACTTTTAATTTGCATATTGTAAACGGCAGAGTTTGTATGGACGGAAACATAGGTGAATATGCATGTGTTGCAAATGCTGGCATGAGCGTAGTTGACTCTACTGTAATATCGTCAAAGCTGTTTTCAATCCTTTCATCTTTTGCTGTAGAAGAGCGTACCGAATCCGATCACTTTCCTTTGTCGTTTTCTGTTAAAGGGAAACGGTCGTCGGAGCTGCGTCTGTTCGAGTTTCTTGTGTACAAATTCACAAGGTATTTTATGCATGATATCTACATGCACCTTATCATCATAGCTGCAACTTTAAAATTATACTATGTACACTATGAGAGACATGTTTTAACTTTCATCAATCACCATCGTACCTTAGATACATTGTGTACATTGGTCGTATGGGTCCCATACGACCTTTGAGCGCAGTTCCGACGACTGTATCCCTTTAAATCAATGCCATCTGATGTTGAATGCAAGCATGATCATAGCACTTTAGCTTTCAAAAAAATGTATGTCGTTTACTGAAAAAGGAGCTTCTTTTATTAATGTTTTCCAGTCAAATTAATGTAAGGATAATCTTGATGAATTAGTCGTAAATGCAAGCTCTCAAATATAGGGGATTTTGTTCATAAATAGTTGATTCATTTATGTTTGCAGCAGAGAAATTTGACATGGTAAGAAAGGTTTCAGCAAGTGCAGAAAAAAACAGTTTTGTTTGACAGATAGTGCTCTGATTTAAAGAGTAGAAAGCCTATTGTTAAGAAAATTTAGAAAGTCAAACAGTACAAATGATTTACATTTGTATTAAGGAATCACGAAATCAGTTAAGGATTCTGCGTCGTTATAAAAAACGTGTTTACAACGATGATGTAAGAAATACACCGACGTCTTTGTTCATTTCTGATTCGAAGTTGTTTTGCGAAACTTTGAGATGTTTGGTATCTGCATACCAGACGCAAATTAATATTATGCCAAAGGAATTCTGTGTTTATTTCAGTGAGCTGTTTGCAATAGATGAGTCTGTATGATTTCGCTAAGTCCGATGACCTAGAGAGTGTTTTAGTGGGTCAGATATACTTGAAAACAGCGAAGAGATAAATTATGAAATTTTAAATCGTCCTCTTTCAAACGATGAGATTGTTAGGAAAGCAGCTGGGTTAGATTGTCTCCTGGGCAATTTTTTTAATCCAGGAGCAATGTTTTGGTTCTATATCTCACTGTTCTTTTTAATACGAATTTTGAATCTGATCAATCAGAGGATTGGTTCAGTGTCATTATCATCCCATAGGAATGGTTCACTTAAAGATCCTGAAAACTACAGGGGAAATTTTTGCTTAGCATTTTTAGTAAAAGGCTGAAAAGTCGTTTGACTGTCTGGTCAGAAGAACTTGGAAAAATTGACGAACCACAGGCAGACCGAGGTGGTTATTCGACTGTCGACAATATTTTCATTCTCCAAGCCATCATCAAGAAATATTTATCACGTAAAAGAGGCAAATTTTGCGGTGCATTTGTCGATTTTTCCAATGCAATTGATTCGGTTGAGCTCAAACGACTTTGGTATATCCTCTTACGAGGTGGAATCATAGGAAGGATGTTTAAGATTCCATATGCAATGTACCAAGATATGAAATCATGTATACGGGTAAAAGGTATTTTGATTGCCCTATTGGCGCACGCCAAGGTTATATGTGTGAGTCCTTTTTGAACTCTTCGTTTTATAAACGAATTATACTAGTGTAATACAAAATACCGGTTATCGAGGCATCCAACTTTTTCCAGATTTAATAGAAATATTTTGTTTACTCTTTGATGTTGTACTATTTCTCGAACACAATTGTTTGCTTTCAACGTCTACTTTATTGTCTAGAGTCATATTGTAAAACATAGAAATTGTCTGTGAACCTTGCTAAACAAAAAATTATGGTATTTGAAGCAGGTGGTTTTCTTTCAAAAGTTGGGAAAGGTTTTTCAACAGATATTTAGGTATTATGTTTTCATGCATGTTGGGCAACCAAAACGTTAGCTCAGCGATCACGTAAAGCTTTTATGGTATTTGTAAGGGTAACAGGAAAATTGGTAGGCTTCCTTATAATACAACAATTTCTTAAATATTCGACACTATGATTTCACCTGTTTTGAAGTATGGGTCAGAAGTTTGGCGTTTTGAAAAACATGGCAGTTTGGAGATAATTCACTATTATGCTTCTCGTAATTTCAAGGAGTGGCTAGAAATGCACCAAATGCTGTAATTGTTGGAGAATGTGGTGGATATCAATTTTATACGCGCCAAAACGTTGCATAAATGGACAAAACTTCTGAAAATGTTTCAAAGTTGATACCCAAAGAAATGCTGCAACATGATTTATACCATTGAACAATTATATGTCAGATGAAACCAACATAGGTACACAATGTTGAAATTTGTTGCATCTACGTAATTTACTTAATGTTTGGGAAAGACAAGAAATATATTAATTCCTTTATCTAAACATTTGTTCAGAGATTCAAAAGGTACCTGTATGATAGGTGATATAGTGAAGTTTATTCACTCGATAAGTAGACATCATATAGACAATTTAAATCCTCCATGACCCATAAAAGTGTCTGCTTTCTGTGAAAATCACCGCACATGCGCATATGCTTGCAAGGTTTCGCACCTTTCCCTTATTTACTGGTTGAGATGGATCGAAAATTTGGAATAGGAGAAGCACAAGAGTGTGTGAAGCACGGAAGAGGGCAAGTCCTACAAGTACTACAGAATCCTTGTGATATTCTTACAAATTAACTCCGCTACTGCTGAGCACTGCATCTAGTGTACGCTACTGAAATAGGCATTATCCGAATGGTGATCTCACCACTTCGAAGACACATCAATTACTTTATCTTCTTAAGCATCATGGCCATTCTAATCTTTTATTTTCTATGCGACACAACAGAAATTAATGGTGCACACCACTTCCTTTTGATTTGTCTTTTTTTTAAAGTCAGAGAAGTAAATACATTCCCGGATCTGGAAGAAAATTTATTCAATTGATGATGACTGACGATACAGCCACTTTGTAGTGTTTAGCTGTATATGCATTTCATTCAATGCGACTGAGTTGAACGATATGTAAAAAACATAAAAAATATTATAGTGTGAGATATTTCATTTTCCTTTCATTTTATTTAGTTTCAATACTATATGTAAAGTATGATAGGCCGAAGGTCTAATATTACTTAATAAAGACCTTCATTCATGACACAAACAGAAATACCAACCAACGGGAAATCGGTGGGAAAACGACAGTGATGGTATGTTTGTCACTGAAAAGTGATCTGGCATGATAGCTACTCCATGGCGTCGGTGATGTTGGTGATTGTGGTGGTGGTGGTTGTGATAATGATGATGATGATGATGATGATGATGATGATGATGATGATAGTGGAGGGAATTATGAATAAGGATAGATTTAATGACGATTGCAATTTTGCATATTTTATTCCGTTTACTCAACTTTCTGTTGGTCCACGTAATGCTTTATTAATGACATGTACACTACAATACACTACACACAGATATCATAAACATGGGAAAGTGTTACTCGAACGAGAGACATTCGAAATGTATCGTCGCTGATGTACATATACACTAAGATATCGTACTGTAAATAAGAAAAACTATTTATCCGTATATATGGGCACATAATACATAAAGGCCAATATATAGTGACTTTGAGTCATACGGACTATCTCGAAATGTGTGAAGTTTCTGGACATAACTAAGTTGTTATTAACAAACCAAACACTGGGACGTTGAAGGAGATATCACAGTCTGTACCATGGCATCATCACATAAACGTACACCTGTCCGTGATTACGATGAAGATCCACGCTCTAGATATCGCTAGATTTCCAGTGAAGCGAAGCTCGTCGGTCGCTATTCTTACAGAACATGAATGGAATCGTCCATTGCAACGATACGATTATTACTTCAATTTCTCCTTACCTCGATTCTTATTGTCCCTTGGACATTTTTGTCGTTAGACAACCAATGTCAAAGTACAGAAAGCGACAGATTTCAGCAAATGTCGAATCGAGGTTTTTTATATATTCGGGAGTGAACTCTTCTGGCCAAGTACCTGGATCAATGTCTCGTAGATGTTTATATACAGGGGTCCAAATGTGAAACGCATACTGTCCTTTTCGCCAGGGGAACTTACCAAAGAACAACGTCTTCCAATTGTCAAAATTTGGGCGAACTGTCATGGATTGTTGGATATGTACGATGTGTTTGTGATCCCTGGCTAATTTTTCTTGATTTTCAACTGAGTTGCATATCCAACATTTATTTTTGTAGTCCTTATAACTCGCGTAGAAAAGTCTCAAAAACTCCGAGTTGTTATTTGCGATTATCAATCCACTGTCGACACTGTTGTCGCCGTTTAAACTGATGACGTATTCATACTTGCGGAGGGGTTCAAGTGGGGTGATTAAGATGACGTCGGGATCGAGATACACTCCACCAAACTTGGCGAGAATTTGTAGTTTGGCAACGTCGGCTTGATGCTCTGGCCAGTTCAAATTCAAATCTTGTCCGAAAACATTATCCGGAGCTGTGCTATACCAAACCTCAAGGATAGGTACCTTGTTCTTCGCTTCAGCCCACCATTTTCCATTTGGCTCGCAATCCGTGTGGAAAATTATTCTTTCAGATTTCATTATCTTGTACACGCTCAGAATACTCAGCAAATTGATGAATCCGAACTCACGACAGGAAAACCAGATATAATGGGCGATATTAGGAACGACGAAATCGGTGGCTTTGAGAGCGCCCTCAAACACATCTCTGTAGGAAGCGAGTCCTGAAGGGCTTGACTTTTTGTGCGGCCATGCTGGGAAACCCTCTTGGTTGGTACTAGTAGTAGATTTTGAGTACAACACATAGCATATGGCAGACACAGTAAAACACGCAAATACAATCTTCCAGATTACTCTGTCGTTAGCCATCACAAATATCGTGAACGATCTGAAAAAGACAATTAAAATAATAATTTAAGTTGAAGTTCGCGCCCTATTTGCCCAAATGTTCTCATGAAAACTTTGAACCTTTCCATTTGAAAATCAAAAATAAAAATCAGGGGTCGCTATGCAAACTTTGTTCTACAAAACAAATTGCCCGATATACAGCACTTGGAATTAAAAAATAGCGCCGTCTCTGTGTTCATCCTCTGGGGCAACAATTGCTTTAACATTTTTAGGTTTCGGAAAATGTTAACATGACGGTTGGCAGATTTAAAAAAGGATGTAAATAATCGACAAAAATAGCCTACATGCTGTGTTCAATGAAAAAATAATTTGTCAGATTTTTAACCGTGATAGTATCACAGTGTTAGCCAGTATTCCGCTCTCCCCCGCAATACGATATACTAGTATATTGAAGGACGCCACCATTGTTAGGCGAGGAACGGGAAAGACCAGCTATAAGGCAACATACAAACTTAGGGGCCGTAGATAATTAAAACGCCACGTGTTCAGGGGGAGGAGGTTTGGCTGTATTTCGATTCCCTACCGTGCGCAAAAATCGCACTAACATGTTTTATGTATCATCGCAAAATATCGCGCTATATTATTTGGTGTGTACCAGGCCAGTGCGGCACCGGCGCTGCACCAGCAATTCATTTGACATGCATGCGCACAGTAAGTGAGGCTACCCACAATTCCCCTTGATCTGTTCACTCAGACATTTTTTGCTAAAGGCTTTTTCAATTTTATTAGTTTCTTAACAATTTTTAACTTACAATTTAAGTTCAGGATTATTTGTTTAAACTATGTTCCAAAATTATTGATTATGTTTAAAATTCAAGAGTAAATTGAATGAGAAGTCGATGTTTGGACGTACTAAAAATTGAAAACTTGTCAAGATAAAGTTATCAGCAACTAAGATGGTCTCATCATACCACCTGTCAGACATGCAAATTTCCTTTGTTACGAACATTAAAAAAAAATCAATACCCTTTCTTTTGCCAACACAGATGCAACTTATTCCCTTAGTTTCCTTGAAGTTGAAAATATTGTGAATGGCTGTCAAAAATCTATGTCGAAAAAATTACAAAATTGCTATCTCCTCCGCGGAAAAGGGGTTTATCTTCTCAATATTCACAGTGAGAAATCAGAAAATTATGATTATCAGAACAATGTTGCCAGATTTTTGAAATATGGACCGAATTGTTCTGTGTACAGAAGAAATTTGCTTCAGTTCAGTGAGTGATCTCCGTGTGTACAGATCATGGAGAATTGTGGGTAGCCTCACTTACTGTGATGCGGTTCAGCCACGGTCCTAGTCTCGCATGCCAGACCTCGAAACCTGCGTGCGGCGCGAGCGGCGAAGCCGCGAGCAGCGAGTAACCGCAGGTTACGAGGTCTGGCTAGAACCGACGTGCTATATATACTGTCCAATAGAATGCTTCGAAAATCGGCTGGATGAAAGAGTACATCTGTTGTTTATTCATGAATGTAGGTGGAGCGTCTAAAAATAGCCTTTTGAATTTGACTGAATGATTGTGTCATTCATCCAGAAATGTTTCATTCGAAGTAAACTGCCTTGCGTTGACCTCAGACAGTACGGCTTCATGAAATCACGGTTACGCTATCCCCAGTAGCCATGATGAAAAACATCTGCAAAAATGATCTATGCCGTCGAAGAAAGTGGTCATGGACAGCCTGAAACCGAAGCAGGAGGTAGCCATGACAGATTATCTGGACGGAGACGACGTTTCCGTGGATTTGCCGACAAGATATGGCCAATCTCTAATTTTAAGACTGCTCCGGCCTTGCTCAATGCTTGCGATTGCATTTTGTTGATCGTCGACATCCTCTATGGAGTTTGCTTTTTCGTTTTGCTCCGCTCAAACGAAGCTCAGATTTTGGCCCCATTCAACTGCCGATGAGCTGGTGGTAAATGGCCTCACAAATAAATTCTCGCCGTAGATTTTCGCTTGAGTGTTTTTTCGGCACAGATATGTGAAACATGGTGAACAAGTACAGTGAAAATGCGTTATGGCCATCTGTACGCGGTGGTCCAAAGTTATACTTTTATTAGCATAGGAAAGACAGCCCACTTTTGACGTCATCACATTCCTGAGCAGTTGGTTCTTGCCAGACCTCGTAACCTGCGGTTACTCGCTGCTCGCGGCTTCGCCGCTCGCGTCGCATGCAGGTTCGAGGTCTGGCATGCGAGACTAGGGACCGTAGTGCAGCGTACGAGTAAAATAACGTAACAACCATTTTGGATACACTGTTTCCATTCATTCCATACTGTTTGTTGCGTTATTTGTCGAATTGGCGCTGAACAAAGATTGATTTTAGAGAGTGTTTGCGGGGG
>LD344624.1:30688-45512 GCA_001465055.1 Ptychodera flava
TTAAGGTATATTTAGGTTTTAAAAACGCTGTGGGGTCCAAATTGGTGTTTTGTTCAGTATAATACTGTAGGTGGAGTTGTGGGGAGCAAAAAAATATACAGTTAAGAAAGACGAATTTACATTCTTGTTGTGTGTGTAACTGGTCCCACTTTGTTCCTGCTGAGGCTATACTGCTCTGTAAACCTGAAATCTGAATTGATCAATGAGAAATCTGGTGAATTTGCCAACAAGAGATTCTCTTCAATGGGCTTTTAAGACTACAGTAGGTCATTAATTGTTGGCACATGTACTTCTGAAGATAATGCAGTTTGATGTGGATCCGCATTAACTCCCATATGGATTATTAATATGCCATTTAAGTCAGGTCACAGTTTCCCAGTTTCACAGCCAATTTAGCTCTTTTGCTTCATTGAAGCTGCTGGGCGTGCGCGGTGAGCAAAATACATGCATATCCTCAACGTATGTCTTAAAATCCAGCAGGTACGTTCGAAATGTATGTGCTACCCAGCATGCATCAGTGCTGTACTTTATTGATGCAGTAAAGAATAGAAAATCTTATTTTTATGATACAGTTGCTGTGCTGCATCGTAGATAGCACAGGTGGCACTCTGTTTGGAATTGGCCAAGCTGATTTTAACAAAAATGAGATCTCTAGATGGAAGAGCTGTTGGACTGACATTTGTGTGATGCGTGCCATCATTACCTGTGTGATTTGCGAACAGCTACTATATTTGCAATTATACAGGTATGTGTTAACACAGGACTGCACAGCATCTAGAATTCATGTACATCAAGAACAATTTTGGCATTTTTTCTCTGTTTGTAATGTGCCAAGGAATGATTGAAAGATATCTGTCTGCCTGCAGAGTTTCATCTGCCAACAAAGGGAAGCTGTTATCGCTTGCAGTACATGGTATGAGAGCCAGAGCAGTTCACTTTTTCCTATCCTCTGTTTGTCATGTCAGTGAACTGAAACAAAACAATGAAAATACCTTGTTCACATGCTGGTGCCTGTGTACAGTATGTGGTGATTGTCAAAGATATGGAATAATTTCCTTGAAATTATATTCCAACACTGATTATGAGCACTGAATGACAAAGATTAGTAAGTGTTAATGACTAACATATGCTGGTGAAACGTACTGCCAAGTATCGATCAATACTGAACTCACTGAAATATGAAGGAAAGCATGATAGTGAATAGATTTATCCATACATATACTAACGACATTTTCCAAATTGAACACAGCTTACAATACTAGTATCTGATTGAAAGGGAGCTATTAACTTCTATCAATAGCTGCCACCAGCTGTATGTACCCTAGAAATTGTCAAATCAAAGAAGATAAGTGAGAGTATGTTTCTATTTAACTTCAATCTGTGGTTATGTACCACTGGACAAGTGTGTTACAACATTTACATGTAACCCTTTGAGCGCCAACGTCAATTTTTCTCACCTTTATGAAATATACCAGTCAATTTTTCTCAGATTTTTGCCAAAATTTTGATAAAAAACTGTAGCCAATAAAATATGATGTCCATGCGGTCTAAAATTATCAAAAAATTTCAGAAAAATTCATAAAAGATTTGTAGAATGTGGCAGTAAAATTTTGGGTGGAGAAATTACAGCTCTTAGAGGGTTGAAGATGTTAAAGGACACCTGTCAATGTAGAGCTGTAGTTTGTGAGACAATATCTACACACACTCAAGATACTTCACTTTTTGTACCAAAATGCTTTATGTTTACCATCGAGTTTTGAGTTTGCCAATTCATGAAAAGTCCTTGATGACAAGACCAGGTGCTGTGTAGAGAAAGTGATATCGTTAGTATGAAAACAAAAACACTTGCTGAAAATTTTGCAAATTTGGCGCTGAACAAACAAATTTCCTAAAAATTACCGATATTTAAAATTCAAAATGGTTACTACTGATATACCCTACGTAAACTCTACCTGTATCATGAATGGATAAAAAAATGAAATTTTTGACTTTCAAAAAACAGGATGATGAAAATTTTATTTACTTGTACTACACACACTTCAAAATGAGTCTGCAAAAACTGCAGATCAGAAGAGAATTGTAAAATATGAGTCTGAAAATATGTCAAGAAGACACATTCTTCCTTAAACAATTGTGTGTGATTGTATTGCATACTTACCCAGAAGGCAGTGCAGTGGTTGGATATGTTCTTGTGCAACAGAGGCACAAAGTGCAGTTGTTAGGTTTCAGAAAAGAGACAAAATGAAGGTATATTTGACAAAATCGTGACAGAAAAGCTCAGGTTATGAAACGTTCCAGTTATCAAATATGCCATACTCAGGTTTGTGTTCGTCACAGGGCAGGAAACCTACAAATGATCATGCACCGGATGACGTACACTCAAAGATTCTTTCATAAGGATGGACACTGACGTTGTCTTTCTTTATGCAAGAGGGACTTCAACTTTTAAAGTGAACAAATACATGTGTACACGTTTAGTGAAAGAAATGTTGACTCCAAAACTGCTGGTGTAGTTCTCTGAAGTACAAACTTTTTGCAGAAGGGCTATTCATTGACCGCCAGGTGCTTGTATGCTGTTGTATATTATTGTCAATCATTTGGTCATGAAGCAAAAACCAGAAAATGAGATCCACAGCGAAAAACAACATACGGTGACAGGTATTACATTAGTGATGTACAATATGGTACATGTCAGTGTACAATCCACGGCACAGTTGTTGTTACGTATATAAACTCTGAAACTACATCTCTTGTAAGCTTTCATGTACATGCTTCCTTGGACAGGTTGAGATATATGGTTTTCCACCAAAACGCATTTTGAATGAGATATTATACTTTAACTGGATATAATTTCCCTGTATTTGCATTCTCACAAATGCATTTTATTTTTCAATACATATTTTTTCAGTTGGTCACTGTGCTGAGTTTTTCTCAATTTGGCAAAATGAAGCCAGGAATTCACAATTTGCATACTCTCTCATGATCGTCATTTTGAACGCTCTTCAGCAGGTGCCATCAACCTAGCCAGAGTTGGATCAACTCAAGTTGGCCTAGACTGATAAATCCAAGAAGTCCACTGATTTGTTTAAAAAAAGAATCAATTTAAGAACTTGCCTTTGGAATATAGCTGTACAAACAGGTAGTGTCGAACGTCTGTGAGCAGAACTTGGCAATATATGTTTATTTTTTGTGCTTGTAATCCCTAATAGATATGTGGCTACATGATAAGGGGGAGGCGGGAAATGAACTTGGGACTTGAACAACTTTGATCATGTAGAGGGGGACTTAAACATTTTTTGAGGGTATTGAAGGAGGATCTGAAAAAAATGATACCGTGATACTTGTAACCTGTCCTTTTGTAAGATACGAAATAGCAAGCACGTACACTCCCCACAACCTGGTCAGATGGTGACAGACCCTGTTCAGTGCACGACACCATCATCGCAAGGGAAGAAGCTTCGTCACTGATGTACCATGTGCGTTATATGAGACAGCATATAAGTGTGAAACCAGACAGTGATGTCAGATTACCTCAAAACAAATTCATCAATTACTGAACTACCAGGCTAGTCAGACAGCATGCAGTAAATTGCATCAACTGATAGAATACACATCCATCTATTTTCAACCACCTTGGGAATCTTTGTACTTGGAATACTTATTTACCAAAGGAGTGATCCGGCCTAGTATGCCTTTCTGGACAAGTTTAAATCAGTTGGAAATTGAGCGAGTTAAAATTACAAGCAGTACCCCCCGGCCATTTGTAGCATTTAAATAGCAGACATGATGTAATCTGAATCATATATCATTACCCACATATTTGATAGAACTATTAAAATATTTTTATCAATCATTCACGCATGAATGGACAGATTTAAGTGAGCATTTGTACATTTCCAATTTACAATGCAATGTTCATTGAGATATATTTTCTTTGTGACTTCAACGTAAATTTAGGTCTTACACCTGATTGCGTCTGCTTTTCTCAGAAATTCTCCGAAGACGGAGTTGTCAAGTACATGTAATGCATGTTCTTCAATTGCAAGGAGCATAAACCACTTTGGAAAGTGCATTAATTGCCAGTTTCTCAAGTACCCATGGCTTGTCAATTACTTGTCATGGCTCTAAATTGGAAGAGGCAGAAATTCTATTAACAACTTTGTAGTTTTGACTGTTGGCATACAGAGCTAAGAAAACATTTTGATTTTCATGTCAGGTCTATTTCTGTTATCTGCATTCGCCTGTCAGTCCTTCCACGATGTCAGAGCAGTGGTAATGCCAGGTTTATAATGAAGTCTCCTGCATTGCCACAACTCGAAAAAATGTGGACTGGAAAATTATCATATTTCCATAAAATAGAAAAGAATAATGTATCGTGGAAAATAATTGTACTCTTATCCAAAATAAAAGATTAATATCAAAGTAGGTTGATATATAAGAACATGCACATTGCAATTTTTTGCAAAATTGTTTCTTCCATGAATATATTCAATGTTTACCTTGCTATACAGTATAGCAGTGGTAGGAGAAAACCCTTACATCAGTTACGTGCCAACCAAAATAAATAGGTTATGTAATAAGGATTACAGAGTTTGTTAAAGTGAATTGAATCTAAAATTGAATATTGATATCACCAGACCTGACCAGACCTGACCTTGACCTGACTTGACCTGACATGTGCATACTGAATTCAGTTCCAAATTAATACACCTTTGTCATGCTAATGCACCTGTGGCTGTGGTGTTTGTCTTGCCAGAGAGCTGTTGCTGCTCAGAGTGTGTTGGTCACCTACAGTGAATTTTTGGTAGCAATTTCACATATACCCACAATGCAATGGAAAAGTTCAGTCGGCTGTACCTTGCTGTATATTTTCCCAACAACTCTTTGAATGATTAGGAGAGGGGGAGAGGGGGTATTTACAACATCTTTACTTTTCAAGAGTGTTCTGTTACCCAATACCCCAATGATTGTTCCGAGTCATTGTTGGTAAAATAAGTGAGACAGTATCATCATCGATTATTATATTATTGCTTTGTCAATACCAGTAAATTTTGTGACGTTATACCCTAAGATTATTACTGATAATGTATCCAATTATCCAGCATTGTAGCCCAGATGGCTTCGCCAAAACTATAAAATTATAATGTACGCTCTTCCAGGCCCATAATGGACTCAAGAAAACTATGTCGTGCAAAGTTTGCTTTCATCCATTATTGGCCAGGAGTGGGTACTTTATTGCTGAATTATACACTTGCGTCTGTAACCAAAGGAGTTTTGTCATTCAGTAGGTTTTGGGATCAGGGGAAGCTGAGTTCAATAAATTTAACTTTTGACACAGCGTACAATAACTTTTGGTGTTTATCGGATGCTATTTGACCTTTGACCTTATAACACCTTTACGTACAAACAGGGAAAGATGAGAAGATTTTACATTTTTACCAAAAATGTACATCTGAACATTCAGTATGTCACGCAGCGAATAATGGTCAATCACGGTGTACTAGTATTTGGATATAAATCCCGGTATTTTGTGAATAACCTTTATACATCATTCACCTTTTGGAGATTATTTATCTGTGCTTGGTTTCCATCCAGTTAGTTATCTATTTTCAAGAGCGCAGCAATTGACATTTCTTGAGAATTAAAATTCTGTTTCTCAAATGCCAGCAAGGCGAGACCTGCATTTTTCATTTGCAACTGTTTCAAATGGATGGTTCATCGGCAGACCATGGAAGAAAAAAACTTTGCCTACGGATATTATCCTGTCAGTCATTTTTCCAGGCGCTCATTTCAATGGATCAGGGCTAATCTTTTAATAGTGCTCCGTAATCTATCACATGACATTCAGGTATCCATAAAAACAAGCAAGAAATGCCCATTTCGGCACAAACAAATCTCAAATATTTTCCCATAAATTTTTGTTCTGATAACTATAAAATCAGCCAGGGTAATGTCAATATTTAATGATCAAAAAATGACGTAAAAGTTAATCAGACAGATAAGATTCAATATTCTGGTATTCAGACATGAAAAGTATGTCAAAGGCGTGAATCTGTCCATATGGCAAACATGTTCAAGAATTTTGAAATGAATCATAAATTTATGTGGTCATAGCTTTTAGCCAGGTTTGTTTTCACTGTCCCTCTGTCTATAGAGGGACAATGGTTTTCAATAGAGAGTATTATATGTTATCACGTCAGTACAATATCATAGTACCTGCAAGTGTCTATATTTTGCAGGTATGTAGGAAAATCTTAATTGTCAAATAATTGCAGCCATAATATGACTTTGAAACATGTTGAAGTAAATGTTCAATAATGGCGTTACACCAAGATTTCACTTTCTTGGAATTTAAAACTTGTAACAAGTCCTTTTATTATAAAGTCACCCTCAGACAATGAAAAATGTCAGTTGTGATATTCTATAAACTGATGCAGTAATTGAGTGTATTGTAATCAAAAGTAATGTAACTGCGAATAAAACCCAAATGAAAAAATTAAATATTAAATTATACCCCGACTGTTTGATTAGAATTTGATTGAAAGATTGATGTACAGTTTAGAATTGCGTCAGGATACACAAACTAATACCGGGGTTTAGCAGAGTATAAAATCTAGATGTACTGTGGAGTTTAATTTTAGTCGCTAAATCCAGTGCCATGATTCATAGATTGATTTTCCTGGCAGAGTGTACACCTACAGGCAATAACTCTTCACTTGAAATATTTGTAATTGGTCTCAGCAGTGCGGTGTGAGAGTACAAGTGTGTGCAGGTACGTTCAATATGTCAAGAAATAGTCTGAGTCATACAGTGCTTCAGGTATTCATTGCTGGCTACCTGGAGTGTAAATCTTGTTGGAAAGAGCTTGTAGCAAATCAAACTTATTTACTGTTGGTTTTCAAAGCAGTGTCGACCTCAATGCTATTGACTTATGCTTCACCTAGCACCCAGGAGAATTTAATTTCTACTGTTTTAAGATTTTGAAAAAAAAATCCAGTATTATTGCGCAAATATTAAAAACAGAAGAATAGCTGTGTACAAAAGTATTGAAGCAGATACTTGACATTCAACAGAGCTGCTAAACTCAAGGCTGGTATTCCAGAATGACAAAATTTCAGTTTTTTTGAATCTGAAAATGATGAACTGGGCATACTTTGTATGAATTCTACTGTGTTATTGCCCTATGAAATCTGCTGAGTGCCGTTTCAGCAATGAATTGTGAGAATCATTATATCCTTGTGCAGGGGTAATCTTTCACCCAGGATGAAATCTGCACTATATTCATGGAAATGCAGCGCAGGTGAAATAGGGAAATAGCATCACAAGTTGTCTTACTAGTAATAGTGGAGAGAGTCTGTGAAGTTATAACGAAGAGAGATTTTGCAACTACTGCCAGCAAATGCTCCCAACTTTTGAGATACCCAGAACTTTTTATTGCCTTACCGATGATGTGCCCAGCGTAGCGTAAAATCTTGGCCCTTGCTTTGCATCCGAAATGAGAAAAAATCTAGGCAGGGCTAGACAGGCTTCATTAGTGCAGCTTGCACGACAAGGATATCAGATTTAAACTAAAGCTTTGCCATGTTGGCTGCTTCTTGTCAAGATCTCAACTGTCATTTCTACCGTGAAGATTCTGCAATAACACGAGCAAAGACACTAACATTTGAACAAAATTGATGAGAACTATTTCAGCTCAGACATCTTAGCAGCGGTAAGATACCACATCGGTGTCGCCGATAATACTGCCGAGACTGGCGTTTTCATATCTGATAAGTACTTCACTCACTCACTCTACGTAAACTGGCGTCAATTGTCCATTGTCAGTTTTCAAGAGTGATTACTAGTCCCCAGGGAAACGAAGTCTTCCATTCAAGTGGTAAGGCAAATTTCCCATCCATCGATGGTGATGGATAGTCCGTCACCTGCAAGTATTTGTTATATTAAAATTATTGAATTAAAAAAAAGCAACAGTTTAATTCATCACAGTGATAATTTATAACCTCCTCCATCATATGCATTAATTTGCATCCAGTATATATAACAGGTGTTTCATCAATTCTGTGTGCCTAGCCAACTTGTGATCTCTGCTTTCTGTGATTTCAAATGCCTCCTTTCAGTGGAATAGTTTATTTTAATTATTTATAGTATAGTATCGTCATCAGTAGAAGCAAATGAATTCCTCATATGAAATGCCATTTGTAGCTTTAGGTAAATGATAAATGAAAAATGATTTAGATTTTGATGGGAGATTCAATGCAATATCTCGTGTAAGTCGTGACAGTTATTATAATATGCTGTGATTGCTTTTTGTTCCATCAGTAGATGCCTCTTCTGACACTGTAACTTTCCTAAAATAGTCATAAGTACATGTAACTACAGCTATTTCATCGTCCAACAACAAAACCTTCCAACAGCAAAACAAGTAGATAGAGGACAGCTTCTTAAGGTAGAATGTGCCATGGGGACAGATTTTCAAACTCTCAAACTTATTACTTGTGGCCTATCACTTGTAGAGGCTCATTTTGAAGCTAATGGAGAAAATGAAGTTTTCAAAATCAGTAGTTTTATTTCCCCCCAATACATGTAGAGCTAACACAGGGATAATGGCCATGTTAATTTCAAATATTGCTAAAAATTGGTTAATTTGTTCTCTAGTACCAATATTTTCACAGTGACCCCAATTTGTATTCGTGATTTTGAAAGAGAATAGTTGAAAGTTTGCTTGAGGAAAATTTGAGCTAAGGTTTAGGGATTTTCATTTTCGGGCAAACTTCATTAAATAATTACAAGTATACTCTGTTTGTATTCAGAGAAATATCCAGGTCTTCATGGCTATCATGTAACTAGTGGGTGTATTTTGAAAGGATTACTTACTGTCATTTCTTTTTCCTCTTTCATAATTAGGAGGATATTGGATATTCATACATTAAGATTTTTTGGAAAAAAGACTTTGTTCTGTGTCATCTTTGTCAGTGCTATCCTATCCTAGACTTGGATATGTTGATGTATACAGTGAACTGTTACATGGTTTGTACACGTACATGACAGTGATAATTGAAAAAACCCTTGCGTTTTCTGTTTCAGTTTCCAGCTTGGAAACGTCCATGAATAACATTTTGTATGTACAAATACCAGTACCTACCAAATATGGTGTATGAGAATTTTGGGAACATTGTAGACTATAGAAAGTCATTAGTTGGAGTGTAACTTCATCCAAACCTATGCCTGCATGTGCAGTGTTTCAAATCCTGCATTTTAATATGTAGTTTCATCAGTTCCATACTAAAAAGAAAGGTAATACTGTCACTATCGGAAAGAAAACCAGAAAAGGCGAACCATGTACAAAAATAGAGGTTTGGTTGGTCAGTTGGAAAATTTGCAATAAATCATTCAGTATATTTTATCACCAGCATCACTAGGATACATTTGAAATTAAAAGTACCGTATATGTACCGTATATATTGTGTAATTCTATTGGAAAATCACTCCACTAATTTTTGTAAATTAATGAGTCAAATTTTTGTTTTAGAACGGTTTCTGAATACAACTTATAATTTCTTGACATATTGAACACACCATGCAACATTATCAGGATTTCTAATTCACATTCATTTTTTTTCCCTCCTCTTTCAGGTTGTTACAGCCTTTCTTGTAGAACTGTCGTAACCCTGTGATCCGATGCATCAAAGATGAAGACATTTTGGAAAATAGTAGTTGCTCTTCTTTTCTTCTGGCTTGTGGTACTGCTCTATCTGGGAGGGGCCATCGGACCCAATGCCGACATCAACATCTCAACCAGGGACCTGAACAAAATGGTGCGGGAAATAGAATTGATGAAGGACCAGAATGAGCTGCTGCGCAAGCAAGCCCAAGAGTTAAGGTATGGTTTTCAGTGTGTGCAAGTTCATGCCTTGGCAAGTTTTATCATGGTAGAATGCACCTCAGAGACAGATGTTCTGACTCTCAAATTTTTACAATTCTTTTCCGATCTAATGCTTGTAGGGGCTCATTTTAAAGCTCTTGGAGTAAGAAGAAGTTTCAACCTCGTGGTCTTTTTGAAAATCAAAAATTTTATTTTTCCCCATGGAGTTAAAACAGAGATGGTGGCCATTTTGAATTTCAAATTTTGGTAAATGTTAGGAAACTTGCTTCCCTAAACTTTGCCACGTGAACCCTGATTTTAATTCTTGATTTGGTAAGATAATGGTTGAAAGTTTCATTAAAGAAAATGTTAGCAAAAATTTAAGTCTTTTACTTTCAACGTGCGTACTGTTAAAACCCACCGGTGTGCACTCTGAGTCAGATGGACACCTCAACAACTGAAGAATGTTCACTTTGATTCAAGCAAATGCCGCCATATCACAACTTGTACTTGGGTAGAGCTGACTTGAGGAAAGTATCAGAAATTCCTTAAGTGGTTTAAAGAGTTCAGGGTTGTCATAAGTAAGAGGGCATGTCAAAGCCTAGACTTGTCAAAGAGGGGTGTTAATTACGTGTTAAGAATGTCAGTATTAAAGATATTATCAAGAAACCAAATACATAAGAATAGACTGCTTCGGTCGTGTTCACACTAAAGAGAGAAGTAATGAGATTTTAGTTAGCAATAATCTTTCAGGGTAATTCAACTAGGCTTATAAACATTCCCATACATTTCCATTTGCACATTGCAGCACTTACTGTCTATGGTTACAGCAGCAAAATAGTGTCACTGCCCATTCCATAATTGACAATGTTTCTCTCTGTCTCTCTCCATCTTTCAGGGAAGTAGCTCTAATCCAAAATGATCCAAAACTCAGCAAGGATGAAACGGTGAAGTACCTCCAACATCAGCTTGATGTGGCACAAAAACATATTTCAGATTTATCGCAAACTCTCCAGTCTGGTACGTGTACATCTCAAACATATTCTTTTCATGTTTAATTTGATAATAACATATATCTTGTGTGCATCCAAGTGGCTGTCAAAGTCTAGTTTATCTTGCAGAATCATGATACTGGAAATTACTTTTGTGAATGGAAATCCACCGAAACCACTGTCTTGATTTATAAATTCACCCGGGCTATCCTCTGTGGCAATCATGTGATGTTGTTATCGTTTCCATCGAATTTTCTCTTTGCAGTACATGTACCAAAGATGAACTTGTCTGCTATATAGAAAGACAATATTTGATCTAGCTCAACTGAGTGACAACGTCATGAACTGTACTGTACCAAACCATCACAAAATCTGATTCTTTCATTCTCTGCATCGCAGAAAAAAAGCCACAAATCGGGCAAGCCACTTTCAGCGACAGTGGACCAACTCAAGAACAGGAGAAACTCAGGCGGAGAATCGAGAACGGGGTGACGGAATTCTGGTACTACCTGAGATCCAAGCTTTCAAAAGATTTAAAAGACCTGGATGCAAAGGAGAGCAAGGTGAAAATCCAGGAGATACTGGAAGATGGCGGCCACCAACAGAGGTAACTGATCTCTTGATTACAATAATCAAATTATGAGAATGATATCTACATGCTGTGCCATTTTCTTCGCTCTGTTACTATAATTGTATATTGTGTGATAATTGGTCTTGAAGATACACTTCCAACTCTGGATTACAGAGAACATCAGTGTCGTCATTTGCTTGATGGATGCCATTATGGAGATGTCTGACATCAGTGATTGTGTTGTAATAGTTTATGGCTGTATGAACAGGATGAGCTGATTGTGTCTCATTATGCATGCATCTGTCACCGTTATCTAAATGAAAATGCAGACTTTTTTCATGAGAACAAGTACTACTAGTATGTTATGATGCTCTCTAATGGTCACACAGCATATGTTCAAAAGCATCAATTATTTCACAAATTTTGCCTCCAGATTATCTACAATCTGTTTCCTCTTTATATTTCATTACGTGTCTATTTCCAAGCTAGAGGATAGTGTTTATTTTTATTTTGATGATAAAAAGTTGATCTTTTGAACCTAGACTGATTGAGAGCCATTAAACACAAACAAACGTGAAGAAATACAGATGCTGGTATTTCATAATTTTATTTCAATAGTGCATTCACCCTTGCCGAACTGTACCCGGATGCCACTTCTCATTTCCTGATATATTTGTTACCCATTTTATCATTGCAATACATCCCATTGTTAGATATTAGGTTTTTACTGTTTTTTTCTTACCATAAATTCATATTAATAAAAACATAATTTTCATATTACCAGTGTAATATTCATGTGCTGATGTTGTTTTAAGGTGATATGCACCTCGAAAGTGAAAGACTTAAACTTTTGCTCAAACTTTCCTCAATGAATCTTTCAACCATTCTCTGTCAAAATTGAGAATAAAAATCGTGAGTCACCATGAAAATTTTGGTACTCGGGAAAAAATTTTTCCCAAAATTTTCAGAGATTTTAATTTCAAAATGGCTGCCATCCCTGTGTTATGGAGAAATATTTTCAGAAAAACTAAGATGATGAAAAGTTTTCTTTCACCAAGAGCTTTAAAATGAATCCGTGATAAATGGTAGATCAGAATAGAATTAACAAAGTTTGAAAGCCCAAGTATCTGTCCCCAAGGAGAGCACTCTGCCTTAAGGGACTGGTTGTTCTGTTCTGTTTGCTTCAAAATTTGACGTGTTGCAAGTTTATATGGGAATGAAGTCAAACTTTTTGAAAGGAACAAAAAACTGATTGTCAAACAAGAGTGAAGTACCCTGCACCTACCCAGTCATGTACTTTGCATATCAAAATTTAGTCAAATAAGTTGGGGTTGTGTCACTTAGAAGTCAGTCACAAAAATGTAAAGCAGTGATCATGTTGACATCAAGTTTAATAGTTTTACCAAATATGTTTTTGCCATGCAGGCAATGACAAAATACTACGATGACCCTTTTTTTTTGGCAGATCCATCCTGACAGATCTGTACCTTCTCAGTAACTCTGCTGGTTTAGATGAGTGGAGGCAAAATGAAGCTAAAGCCCTTTCTGATATTGTACAAAAGAGATTGAAATATTTACAGGTGAGTGTTGGATTTCTTCTCTTTAAACTTCAAACCATCCAATTAACTTTGACCAATAGTCAAACTTTGACGAATCCATTTCTGCAATTTGTGGCAGACATTCTTAGTTGGAACTTTCAAATTCAGACGGTGGCCAAGTTTTGCCTAGAGAAAGAATCCAGTAAATCCTGTAATTTGTTGTAACTTGAGCAATGCGACACTGAATTGCCCTGACTGTGATGGACTCTGCATATGCTGCATGCGAAGCTTCAACATTAGTAGAGTTTTCTCTTGATGTGAGCTCATTTTCTGTCAGCATGATATGCCCTCAACATGATGCATTAGTATTCATATATGCAAAGTACATTCACAAGTATTGTTTTAGTATGCAAATCTTATCCTTATGATTCACAATCAAGTGAGGATGTCCAGTACCTCAGATAGTGCATCTGTCAGGATCCGGGAACATAAGGCCGAACAAAAAAAATTGTGCTGTTCCGATAACCCGACCTACCCTGCCAACCCTAAACAGTTTAGAGCCACCTAAACACAGACGTAAAAGAACAAAGAAAGAAAAAACATAAAATCACGTGTTCGTTACTTGGCATTTGATGTTTGCGAGAGCAAGGATTTCTTTTATGTTTTTTTTACTTTTATATGTATGATACATTTTTCTGGATATGTTTTGGCTTGTGTTTGACCATCCTGAACCCCTGTAAAATGCATATTTAAAAATAAAAATATTTTGAAAAAAATTCCTACTGACCTACCTACTCTATTTTTGAAAATATTGTTATCGGAACAGCACAATTTATATTTTTTTGCCTATGCAGCGTGTCAAGAATAAAAGCTCCTTTTTCACCCAGTTAAAAACATGCCTAAAGCTATGGTTTTATGCCCTGCTTCCCTTCTGTTCGTTATTAAAACTAGAAACCAAACTGAGTAAGACTAGTTCAAGGTATTTTTGGCTCAAACATGGAAAGGCTTGACATCATAGAGTCCAGCTTTGGAATATTGCCTCAGTACTGATCAGTGTTCTTGCTAAAGGTTTACTTGCACGCTAGTTGCGCAGTGTCTACGAATGCTCTCGCAGTGGAATTTTGTGTTTTGCGCACGTTAGGTTTCAGCCATTTCGAACGGTATTGGTTTTGATAAAGATAAACATCAAAACCCGGGGCTAAAGTTGCAGTCTCAGTGCCGATTTTACCTCCTGTACGTTTTAATGTTTGAATTTGACCATGCAAAACAATTTTGTTATAACTAACACACCATTTACTGTAACTTTTAATGTACTCATATTTTTCAGTAATTTTGTCTATAACTTGCAGATTGTTGCACAACTTCCAGATAATGTCAAATTGCCCAGTGTTCTATTTGCTACAAAGCCAGTGTGCCTCCAACCTTCTTGTTGACAGTTGAATTGTAGTCTGCATTGGAATCCATGTGTCAAAAATAACATTGGATTTTGTGCACAGAACACTCTGTTTGCTAGGCTGATATTTGTATTCCAACATGCTTTGCGGAGAAAAATAAGATGATGTGTTTGTTTTACAGAACAAAAATAATGAAAATATTTCCAAAAGTTAGACCTATTGTCCCATTATTACAGTATTACCAATAGAATAATGGCTTTGTAAAAACAGCCATATAACTATCTTAAAATTCTTCTCAAATGACTCTAAGCCGAGGTGGTTTTAGGAATGAGAGCATCGGAAATCCGATGTTGGCAGTGCAGTGGCATTAGCAAGGCATTAGTGGAAGCTTTTCCTTTTCCCATTTGCAGCAAAACGAACCAGGATTATCCTTGTTTTGACAGGGAAATTAATGGAAGCAGCTGCAT
>LD344624.1:49950-78337 GCA_001465055.1 Ptychodera flava
ACTGTAAACAACAATATGAGATTTTCACCTTTCTACAGATGGTTATGTGTTCATGGTTACTGATCCCTGACCTTGACATCAACATTGTCAGTGAACACAGGATCACCATTGTGCAGTAAACTTCTCTAAATAAATTATGTGTTTTTTCAATAATTTGTATGTGATTATGAAACAGGTTATTCCAAATGTTCTGAAAACCTCATGGACTATCAAGTGGACTTCAAGTGGATCAACCAGGTTCACGGGAGATTGGCATTCTCATCTCAAGACACAGGCTATGCTGCCCTCACAAGGTATGTTATGAAATACGTTTGTTTTGGAAGTTTTTTGCATGCATTAGGTTATTTTTGGTGAGTATAACATCAATATACAGTTGCAAATGTTAAGAAATGTTCTCTTAACTTTGATTGCTAGGAAAGAGTCTGTATTTTCAGTGTTGTATTATCTTCCAATGGTTTGTTGGATAAGAGAAATCTTGTTTCTTTGCATATTTTGCAAGATACTGCCACCTTGAACAATGCTTCTTTTAAAGGTACCGTTATAGTGGGATACCAAATCAAAATTTGCTTGTCACCTGGAATTTCTCTCATCCAGTTCTTAGAGATAGTCATAAACTTGTCACTGCAGGTATTGATCAGCCGTAAATAAAACAAAATACATAATGGGTATTCATATACATCATGGGTAAATTCAGTTTTATATTTCTTCTCTCAGAGTCATATTTAAATGCCAAGCATTCATTTAAAACAACCCTGAATATGAAATGTTCAGTTCTATTGGGAAGCTCTGAATTTAGTTGAGACAAGAATTCGTAAGTCAATGATAATATCTTATATCGTGCATAATAGCAATGTGTTTAGTGATGTTACCACGTTTTACTACATCTTTTATTTTAAGAATTGCAAAATTTTACTTGTGATACAGAAAAAAAAATAAATAAAAATAAATATTAATTTTAGAAGTGTTGTCCCCCACATTTACCGGTGTGTGTGTGTGCGCCCTCAGTGGTGGACACCAGTGCAATGGACACATTGCATCACTTAGAACTGTGTGACATTTCTGACATTGTACTGCCCTCTATCAAGTGATTGTCGAAGATTTACTTTTGTTTCTCTTTTCACGCTACTGTTGCGATATTTTGTGGCATTATTATCGGTTCACTGAACTGTAGAAACACTATTTAAAGGCTACATACCTGCCTGCAGGTACCAAGATAGAAGACAGGGTTATGTGCATCTCAAACTCAGTGTGTCTGCAACCCAACAAGCTTGTTTTAACACAGTGATAAAATATTTCTGGTGTACATATGGAAAGAGTGAAAATCTGTGAAATCAGAAATCGTGAAATCTGTTGATTGTTTTTATGTTTTTATTTTTTATCAAAAGTAAGGCCAAATCTCTTTCATTCTCCCACTCTCCCTTACACAATTGGACACTCATAAATGCAGAAACTTTTCAGTGATCATTTCTGTCTATATAGCGTGCCAGCCTTCATATAGTACATTTCCCATGTGCATGTTCTTTTAGCATACATGTATTCTAGTCAGTATTGGACTCAGTTCACTGTAGAAAATGCCCCATATTGACTGGAGTTTGGCCGCCAAAGGCTCATAACCTTCTGCAAGATGAATGCCCAGCATTATAATGTTACATGCAGAGCAGCCGTGCGGATTATGGATAAAATACACAGAGTGTTTACTGAAGTCTTAAAGAATATAAACAGTCCATCAGATATTTCCGTCTCTATTACTCCCGAGACAGGTTCAACTTAAAAGCTTTTCTTTGCCTGCTGTGTGACCCGGAGCGAGATGAGCTAGCTCTTTAATATGATAAGAAACATACATTCTGTATTACTCTGCTGTTACATATATGTTGTATTTCAGCCGGCAATTGTCCCAGTCTTGTTAGTCTAGTATCTAAACATCTGTTTCAAACTCAAAAACTTGTTTAAAGTAGTACGCGCCTCAAAATTGAAAGACTTCCTCAAGCATATATTTATCCATTCTATTTCAAAATCAAGAATAAAAATTGGAGGGGGGGTGGGGGTGGGGGTTTAACATGCAAATTTTGGTACTAGAAAAACAAATTACCCAATATTTAACGATAGTTGAAATTCAAAATGACTACAATGACTGTGTTATCTCTATATGGGAAAATAAAAATTCCCAATTTGCACAAAACTAAGTTGGTGAAAATTATATTAGCCCCATAAGCTTCAAAATGAGCCCCCACAAGTGGTAGGCCAAAAGAATATTGTAAAAGTTTGAAGATCCAACTTTCTGTCTCCGAGGCACACCCTACCGTACCTTAGACAAAGCCCCGAATAAACCATATTGATAATTCTTGTGTGGCCAGTTTCTTGTGATCGGGCTCATGATAGTATACAAGCAATCATGTACTAGGAGGCCTAAGCTAAGTGAAGTGAACTAGAAACCGGACATGGTGTCTAATGTGATTGTGTCATCATTTCCCAACGAAACTTAAATCTTCAATAATCCAGATTGGACCTTATTTCTGCCGAGAAACTATATTATGCAAACTCAGGATTATCGTGCATCTGGGATCAAGCAAAGTCACACTAAACAAAGACCTGATGCCTCATTTAATCCTAAACCTGCAAATCTGGCATTGTGTGTGGAAATCCCTTTCAAGGGTTGTCATGGCGCAAATCTGATCCCGGCACAAGGTTGTTGCGTGCGTTCCATCCAGCCGGCGTTCCCTTGGGTTTTTATGTGTGGGGGCTGTAAACCAGTGTGACTTTTGATGGATTGACCGCTAAGAATGACTTTCAATGTGTCGGCACACACTGAAACAAAATCCCCATTAAGCTTGGTATTACTTTTAATAGACTGCCAACCCCTTTGATTTCGTACACAGAGGAGCTGTGCCCTCAGCCCAACTCAAATTTCAATGGCAAACTGAAATTCAGAAACTAATGTTACAATTTGTATAAAATATAATAACAGTGAACATTCCATCAAATCGGCTTCTATACGGTTAAAAATTTGAAGCAACAAGGGAAACTATGGATGAGTGGCTTCATTGTACAGATGTTTCCCGATAATTCCATGCAAAAGAAAATCTTAAAACAATGGCTTAAGACTGATAAGACGTTAAAAGTCCTCCCTTCTATTGTCTTAATTGTTGCCATTGAAGTTTAAGTTAGGGCAGTGAAGCCCTAAAGCCTTAAATCATGAGTAACAAAACCCAGGAAGACCCACGGTCATCTTCCTTTGAAAAAAAACCCACTTTATCCGCAATTCACTAGGATTTGCTCCATCATATTACGTGTAACTATCCTCCGCAGAAGAAAAGGTGAGATGAGAAAAACAATGCTGTGTGGTCTCATATTCACCGAACAAAAGCACGTTTGAAATCACTGTCAGGCCTATTGTGTTCCAAAGTGTAGACTGCATGGGCCATCATGTCTTGTTGCCGGCACTGGTCTAGTGACAGAGCAATTGGAAATGAAGATGTTAGCGTGACCTCGCCTTGGTTCCGCTGCTTGAAATAAACACAAGAGGTCCGCCTAGGTCTACAGTCGGGGTTGGTTCATCACAATCCGGTGGGTGTCAAAGCATGGCAGATGGTTTACATGACAAAGCCGACTGTGAGGCCCAGATGAACCGCTGTGTCAATGATGATGTTCGGTCTGCTGACTTCTGATTTCACTTGGTGCAATTTTTTCCGCTGGCTGCAGAGCTTGTCTGTTGGATTTGAATAGGCAATCCAAACTTGTCACTCTGGCGTACCGGTACATGCGTGTAAATAAACCTGATGTAATGATTTGTGATGTGGTGATGTTTAGTGTCAGTTTGATTGCACTGTTTTACAGTCTTTGGTGGAGAAAGTTCTCCGACTCAGCAACAATTCAACATGAAATGTGTTGCAGGAAAGGTGACGAGTGCTTTGAACTAAATACAAACAAGATAACATCAAATAGTCACAGGCATTTCCATTCTTCATTGAGAATAGCAGTGAAATCATTCATTTACTGCATCAGCTCATCAGAATTCTTCAACAAAAAACCTGACACAAATTGTAACGAAAAATGGAACTATGATTTTTTATACACTGTAGGTAGAATTCATCACAGACCGTGCACCAGATATTGTCAGCAAAATCCTTTTGTTGCATGAAAAGAAATGGAAGAAAACATGTTGACAAGGGAAGCATTTATGATTGACATGTTCAATGTCTTCCTGACTTTCGTACCAATACACATAAAATTGAGACCATCATGAGTGTAGACTGCCATATAGCGATGTTACTTGGGCTCAGAAACGCTTTAAACAAATTTCTCCAGTGCATTTCAAATTCGGCTAAACTTCGTGGGCAGAATGATAAACCTACAGTTATTCACAAAGATTTCAAGTAACCTTTGCTTCCACAGAGCATCAGATAACACCCTCAAATAATAATTGAAGAAAGAAAAAAATCAGTTACTAAAATAAGTCTTGTTTTCAACTGCATGTGAATGGTTAATACTTTCTAATGGACTGGTGAATACATAGATTTGCATGAAAATGTCAAGCCTGAAAGAGAAACGGGTCCAAGTCTGTGATGTATCTATGCCAGTCTGACTTAAAGAGACTCGCTTTTTTTTCAAATTTTTATTTACATATGTATGGTAGTGGGCTCAATTAGTGGACTAAAGAGTTCTCAGGCCCTCCCCTGTCACAATGGGACAGGGTCTTATTTTAAAGTTAACTGTTGTGGCTTACATCATCAGTGGGTTTTTCCTTTTGCTCTGCAGTGTTTGTATACAGATTCATTGGAGTGACAGTGAGCTTAGTGTGAAGGGCGCTTGCAGGGAGAGCTACGTAAGTAAAAGTGTATGCTTTCTCTCTCTCTCTCTCTCTCTCTGGCGCGCGCGCACACACACACACACACACACACACACACACACACACACACACACATACACATACAGATACGCATATCCACAGTCATTCTGGCTAACCAGTGCATGGAGGTAAGATTTGTGTCTGCGATGAACATGCAGACCTGTCCCAGGTAACAGGTTTTACTCCACTGCATTGTGCCGTAATTAGAGCTGCCAAAGCAAACCGAAAGGATAAATCGTAGGTAAACAGCTAAAAATTCTCCGGAGTATTTGGATAGGGGAGCGGATCCTGGTCAGCGAGTAGGAATAGTTGTCCGGCAGCGTCTGGAATGAACTGTGTTGATGTTCTTTTGGTACAACTGTCAGAGATTAAACTTTGATCTGCATTTTGATTTGTTTGGTTTGATGGTGATGTGCTGGTACTCGCATTATAAATTCTTTTTTTGAGAAAGGTCCATCAATAATCTAGATTATGGAGCTAAGTTCTCTCTCATATTTTGGATTGTGGACTCAGAAATTTTTGGTTTAACAAAGACAGGGATGGGTCAGCTACTGTGCCCGTTATTTGTTGCAGTGCCTGGCTTCTTGGCATTGTTGCGCATTGTGAAAGGCATGGCAGATTTTCATTCTACATCAACCAGTGTGGTGCATCTCATATCTTTGTGGCACGATGCTCACAGCAGTGATTGCTTTGTGGTCGATCTTGGTTCAAAATCTGACAATTGTTGAAATGCAGTGAAGAATTCCTGCGATAGAGTGCCGTTGGATGTGTTTTCTATTCAACTGAGTTGATTATCTGCCTATACACTGTCCAGACATAATTAGATCAGTGGAGAGACGTAGAGCCTCGCATCCACATCCCAAATCTGATGCCATGGCTGATGCTGCGACTGTTGAGAAGTACTGTGGCACCATGTGACGTGAACTTTACATCACTTGAGGTGAAGATTCAGAAGAAGATACAATCAGTAGTTTCTAGTTTCTGACTTTGTTCCTTTTCTACTTGGATTACACCATGACCAATCGTTTAGTTTATGGAAATCATGATCTGTTCCGTACACCGAAAACATTGTTGATACCAGCAATTTTACCTCTTTACCTATCAGTGTAATGCACCCCATTGGGAAATCATCACTTACTGTATTACTGTATGTGTGAAATGGTCCGCCATCATTGTCTCCCCCATTTCAAATAGTTTCCGCCTTTTCAACAGTGAGCCACGTAGTAACTTTAAACTGCCGGGGTGATCCCAGCCACAATGGTAGGCTTTTGTCAAAGTGAACACTTTTTTTTTTGGGGGGGGGGTTAAGTAGGACCACAGCATTAATGGAGCGACACTGCAACTCCAATGGAGTGCATTGGCAAAGCTCTGAATCAGTGAGCATATAATGCCAGTGGTGGCAAGTGTAACTTGTGGATTACTGATGACCCCCTCCCTCTTTGTGTGGCCCTGAAGATGAGCTGCCTCTCTTTATGGTCAACTCAATCACTGATACTTTTATCACCAAGTGCATGAACTCTTTTTCTCAAATTATTACCTCCAAAATGAGGTATGCTTTTTTCTTATTACTCACTCATACCTGAGAAGCAGACGACACCAGATCAAGTGCTTTAACACGGTATTCACAAAGTTGCAGTCCTCAAAATGTCTCTTAAAAAAGTTTCCCAAAGTGCGCCCTTGAGTCTTTTGAGAGTTCAAGCAGATGGTGTATACTGATACAAAGCTGTCCTATGTTATTACAACAACCGCTTGTCTGAGAACTTAAATTTCTCTAGTAAATGTATATGTTTCAAAATACTCTATGAGAAAAACTGAAACTGTGTCTCTCCTTTTCTTTTTTCCTTCCTGTTTTTCTTATCTGATGGTTTGAAGTCGGCAATTAGAAATGTCGTCAGACACCTGACATGTGTGCAGGATATTCATTACCCATGCCTGCTCAAGAGGCTAATTTTCAACATTTATTTTGTAACTGGTCTGTGTTTATTGTGGATAATATGACCCCTAACTCCCCGCCGCACTGAAAAGCCTCTCTTCACACGTGGCGCGTTTATTTTACCTCAAACAGTTCTCCATTTACTCAGTGCGAGACAAGAGGTTAGAATTACTCGTTTCAAGCTCGTGATCTTACTGTTTTTTATCAATCACTCTGGACAGAGAGTCGTCTGTCGCCTCATGGACGTCCGGACAACTGATATAGCACTGTAGGAACACTGGAACAAGTCTTTTGCAGTTTTTTGGGGGCAAGCAGCTTTCAAGTGAAAAAGTGTTCGGATGAAATCCTGCAAGGAAAAGGATCCCTGACCCTGTGAAAGCTGTGTTCTGGTTTGCTTAACCCAATCACCCCCCAATTCATGTTAATGGATCCATCAAAGCATTAAGAACAATGGGGATACACCAAAGTGCAGTGGTGTCAAAGGGGTTACGGAAATTGACAATCAGAAACTGACTCCTTCGATTGAGTGGAAAGAGAAATTATTGTACTTCGATCAGCTTCAAAGCCTTATAAAGTTAACTTTTTTCAATAACTATTACAATGAAATACAATGTATTTATCGTCTTTAGTGTCCCACCAGTGTAATGATTTTAAGGTAGTATGCACCGCGAAAGTGAGAAACTAAACTTTGCCCAAACTTTCTTCAAGGAAGCTTTTGACCGTTCTCTTATCAAGTCAAGAATAAAAATCAGGGCCACTGTGTAAATTTTGGTGCTAGAGAAACAAATTACCTGACACTTACCAATACTTGATATTCAAAATGGCCACCATTTCTATTTTAATTCTGTCGGGAAAAATAAATTTTTCCTTTTTCGAAAAACTAAGACGGTGAAAATGTTTCTTACTCCACAAGCTTTAAAATGAGCCGCCACAAGTGGTAGATCAGAAAAGAATTGTAAAAATTGAGTCTAATTATCTAATATTAAAAGAGATGGAGTTATGAGGAATAACTGTACATCAGCTTCAAAACTTGCAGTTCTCTTGTCTTCAAATATAGGTAACTGTCAACATGAAATAGGAAATTATCTTTAGTGTTCAGTTGGCAACATATATTTGAACTGTGCATTCCCAATTAGTGGAATCTATAAGAAATATGCTACCGACAGAGTTTCAACATTTGCTAATGAAAAATAGAATTAGATTTGAATGGCTGTTGGCCTGATTGAAAAAAGGGTGTGAATATTTTGGTGTCCCAAACTGTAAAGTGTAACGGGTAACTGTATTGGAATAGACTGTTTATCTCATGGGAGGGCCTGTCATCATCCCAGCATTCACGATAATCAGTTTGCCTCCAGCGTTTCATTCAATTCACCGTGTGCAAACACCTGTTTGGCACCGGACTGAACTTTGAGAAGCCAAACTTGTGTTTGTGTTTGGCATTCCTGGCCATATACCCTTACAGTGCGCTGCAGTGAAGGTGTCTTTATTACGGCAATCAAAGCGTTACCGAGTAGGCCGTGAACAAAGTGGGGCACATGTGGTATAGAAGTTTAGTGTTTCAAAGACCCTGGTGAAAATGAACCACATTTTAGAATAAAAGATTTATCAAAGACAAAGCCACCCCCCTCACCTTCCTCTCTATTCAAGGAATGGCATTTGCCCTAATAGGTCCCTCCAAGGTTAAGTGCTATATTTATAGCCCGTTTACCAGGTTGCATACAGGTAAAGACTCTAAGCTTAAGCTGCCTCTAAGTATTTCTCTTTCACTGCCAAATTTTTTGCCACAACCTCCATTCTTTTCTATGGCAAAACTAATGGACTGGTAGGTCTGTATTGAGAGCATTGTACACTCTTTTGCCACTTACATTCCAGCCCCTCTGAATTGTTACTGTAATAAGATGTATGGATCCATTTATATTTTCTTCAAAGAAGGGAAGAATGACTTATACGATTACTTTCCTACACTTCAATATTAGAAGCAGCATAATTAAAAGAATTGTCGTTTTTCGATAATTATACTCCCATTATTGTAATGATAAAAAAGCTTCCATACTCTCTATAGATGTTGTTATTTCTTGGCCAGGTCTGCAATATTTGTGGTGATAAACGACCTGAAAACTTGAGAATGTAGTAAATACTGTATATTTAGGCTCTCATTTATAATGTACAAATAAGACAAATTCTCCATGTTGCAGCACTGATCAAGGTTTCCTCAGACTTACAGACATGTATGCAAATAGTAAAACATCATATTTTTCTAACTCATCATTCATTAAATGAGGGCAGTGGCGTTTCTCAACTCTCACACGTGGCATATCATGTTTTAGCTGATCAAACTGATCTCACATTCTTCTTAAACCATGGAAAGAATTTCAAAAGTCCTTGGCCGTGACTGATTATAAAAGGCAGTTTTCTTATTCGGTGTGGCTTGATCAACAGAAACATGATAGTTTGTGAAGAGAAAGAAGCAAATGGTAGCGAATGTTTTAAAGGGGTAACATGATATGTTTGAGTATGAAACATACATACTGAATGTTATTCTACATATATGAGTAAGTGAATTGAAAATATTGTTACTGTCAAGATTTTACACAGCTTATACTTGTACATTCTTTATTAGGTATGTAATCCCTGTTTGTCTCAACCTTTTTGCTGTCCTTGGGGAAACTATTTCGTCTAATTGATTTTTTGTAAACTTCTGGTTGAAATAAAATTTGATATAAGTACAATTGTCAGCAAATTTCTTCCTGTATTGTAAGTTGTTCATTTATTCTTATTTGATGTGTATTTAGTACCTTGCGTTCCTATGGAACATGACAGACTGTAGCATATTCCGTTGTATTAGGGAATCTGAAATTGTAGAATTTGACTTTGCAGAAGCCGTGCAATGGCTCGGTCTTAGTTTTCATGGCAGGGCTCCGAAGAGACTCACCTGATTGATTTTTATGATTTGATACCTTTGAAGCGTTAGGATGAGTTACAAGTTGGCAAACAGTGGCGGGGTTTATGTGCGTACAGTGGCCAGCATTGTCCAGGCCTACTGGGATGAAACGCCATGAAGACTTTTTGGTCAAATGAAGCCATTAATGACCGTGCGTGGTGGGAAAAAATCAAAAACTGCCATTGAAATGGGCATTTTTTTCCCATAGCTGTATATAATGTCATTTTCAAAGCTTGGTGATAGTCTTGTCTTGACTGTCACATTGGAGGGGACCTGCCTGACATGCAGTTGTCACCCCTACACACTGAATGGACTTGAACACCACTCATTTGCTATTCATGTGAAGTTTATGTAAACAGTGCTGTCATGATCCAACGCCTAGGGGTGATAGCCTCATAAAAAAAGAAAATAAGATTAGTTTGCGTACACACTCACAAGTCCACCACTTTATCTCTTGCCTACTTCAGATGCGTGCCGAGTGTGCCATACCAAGGAAGAAAGCAGAGTGTAGCTATCCAGGGGGTGAAATCATCCGGTCCGGAGTCTGTACAGTCAGCCCAGCCCAGCCACTGGCACTGGTAGCGGAGATCGGTATCTGTACAAAAGTGCCAGCCAGCCAGCTGCGTGTGGATAATTATTGTCCCTCAGTTGCTCCTGATAGCGAACCACTTCAAAACTTCCGTTCGCTCCCTGAACTCTGAAACAAGGCCGTCTTATTAAGCTGCGGAGGCACTCTCTACCCCATCACAGCTACTGCTGCAAGCCGTGCCAACTCACTGCAAGCAGACAGGAGCTTGCCAGCTGCAGTTATCTGGGAAAAGTTTCCTCAAGCAACAGGAAATAATGGACCACCACAAAGATAGATACCAACCCATCATCTGGAATCTCTGCCGAATGTGGATTTGGGGACTATTCCTCATTCAGGTCAGTAAATTCATTTTTTCCACATTTTTTATTTTTTAAACTTTATATGAAAATAGTTTTTGTTTCAACTACTTTCTCATTGCCTTCAGTTTTCTGTAAAATCGTCAGTATTGCAAAATGAAATAAAAGTTATTTTTCATAAAACCATGTCTTTTGTTGATTTAGTCTAAATTTATACAACTCTCTTTTTACCTTCAAACTTTTAAGAATATTTAGGTGTATTAATCAGTCTGATTAGTGCTAGTGAGGGTCTGAGGATCTGTGAGTGAAATCAGAGATTTCCAGGCATCCAGAAAGTACTCAGGAACACACGTACATGCTGGAATCTTCAGGGAAATTATATAGTAAACAGAGTTGCCCTTACCAAAATATATTTGGATATTTACATAAAGCATATAGAATTATATACCCAAATATATATTATAAACACACATTGTGTGTGGATATTCAATAGACAGGACCTAGACTTCAGTAGTCGCTTCACTGGCACCCTTGTAGTAAGTAGATTTCTGAATCAGTGTATACTTCCATGGTGCTTGTTGTTTTACGAATCCTGATAATTCTTGATGCAAAGTTTTACTGCCCTTGCTAAGTATTGTATGCCTGTGAAATTTTCCACCCCATTAAACACTTGTACGGTATCAACACAGGCGCCAGCTTGAAAGCTGGCCAACAAACTCATCCAAGCTTTCCGATTTTACTGCACAGATTTTCAACTGTGGGAATCCTCTGGAACTTTTTTTATTGGTATAAATGTGCATCAGTGGTGGAAGTGTTTCAACGTGACAAACCCACCAATCAGATAATCTTATCCAATTATTGATCGTTTTATCAGTCTTGACTTGAACGTTGTTGTGAGTTACCCATACTGTAATCACGGTTACTCTGAACCGTGCTTTATAAATGAACTCTGGAAACTACTTTTTGTTTTGATTGGCAGAAAAAATTTCTTCAAGCGTGTCTGTCGCCTTCATTACTACTGCCATGAAAGATGTACTTTGCAGTGTTCCTGTTCATTCATTCCTCTTTATGCAGTCTACCATTCTCAAATGCTTTCAGATATAATTGGTGTCACTTATTAACAAAAAAGATAGTCGTGACTTTTTATGAAATTCATTCATCTTTGTTTTTCAACAAAACAAATGTATATACAGATTTAGATCAGCCTTGTGAACATATTGGAGTGTGTATATTATGCAATGTTGTGGTTGATAAATGAATTCTAGTCCGGACTGAAGGTCAGTTTCAACATACAGGGCAAGTTGACTACATGAAATTTGTTGCATTTTGACATGGTTTTAGGAAAAGAACAATAAATCTGACCTTACAGACAGGGCAAATAATCTGAATTGAGAAAACATCAGAAGTCATATAAAATGGAGATAAGAGTCAAACTGCTCGTCTCAGAAATCATTGTTGGCAGAGATCTCCAATTTACAATGCCAATGTAAACATAGTCACTTGGACTGATCCTAAACGAAAGGCTGATACAATTGCCGTTGACTGAGCATATTTCAAAGGTGTGATGTCGTTAACAGGCTGTGACAGATGCATGATTCCGAATGCTAGAATGATAATTTTCCACAGGACAGCAAGATGTGACAGAATGTATATCAATAAAATATTGAAATCATATTATTTCATACTTTGCTCACAAAACTTTGAAGTGCCATACTATCATTAAGGTAGAAGGTGCCTCAGGGACAGATATTTGGAATCTCAGAATTCTACAATTCTTTTCTGATCTACCTCTTGTGGGGGCTCATTTTAAAGCTCTTGGAGAGAGAAAAACTTTCACTCCTTTAGTGTTTCGAAAATCCAAATTTTTCCCATTGAGTTAACATAGGGATGGAGGCCATTTTGAATTTCAAATATCGCAAAATGTTAGGTAATTTGTTTCGGTAGTTCCAAACTTTGCACGGTGATCCCCGATTTTTATCGTTGATTTGGTTAAAGAATGGTTGAAAGATTCATTTAGGAAAGTTTGAGCAAAAGTTTAAGTCTTTTCGCTTTCAAGGTGCATACTTACCTTAAATTGCACTTAGGTGTGTTGTAATCATGATTACTATATTTACTGTGAAGGGCTGCAGTAAATAATACCAGCTTTCAAAGAGCATGTGTTTTATTATCAAATGTATATGCAAATGATAAAATTCAAACCCAATAGGCAAGAAATGTTTGCTTTCCTTGCCTCAAGAAGGAAATACTGTCTGGAAAACAGTCGGAAAATTTTATTAATGGACCCATCTTTATGACCAATTGGACCTTGAGTTGATTTATATTACCAACCTGCCAATGTCTGTCAATTTGAAAAGTCAGAAAATTAGCTTCAGGGAAATGATAGAGGATGTTTGGTCCGATGTGAAGCTCTGTCATCAATTTCTCATCTTAGATATTTTCTTCAGCAAACTGTGTGTGTGTCCATTAATTTCCTTGTTGGGGCTGGTTTGATCGGTGGCAGCAGTCAGGGACATGTACACACAGCTGGGAAGGGTTGAAACAGTGAAGGCTATAAGGATAGACTATTACATTTCTGAGATTTGTTTTCTTGTAGTAATAAACCCCTGAATGCCGCACAGCACTCCACATAAACCCAAAACATGCCAGTCCTGGTTAATCTTGTTTACCAAAACAGAGTAGATGAAATAATCAATTTTCAGGGGAGTCAAGGCTAAGTTCAGTGTCCAGGAATGTGTTTCAATCAGTGAGTAAGAATATCTAATCCCCTCTGTAATCACTGGATTAAATTGCTGACCCTTACAACTGCTGAGAGGACCCTCTGCTGTAACTTGAGAATCAGTTCTGTTTTCAATAAACAGCTTCATCAATTTGTCAAATTCTGTCGGGGAGCAGTTAACTCGATTTCAGACCAGAGGAGATAAGCATTCAAATGATGAAAACTTCAAATTGATGAAATATTCACAGGAAAATGTGTTATATAAAATCTTGATTCAAAAAATATGAGCGTAGGCTACTTTGCATTTTAAAAATTGATTTTCGGAAAGGCAAAATGTTGTTTGTTTATACTGATTACCCATGGTGCTTCATGGCAGGCCTTTGCAGATTCAGGTTCCTATATTGCAAAAGTAACTGCAGAGAAGTTCCAGGTTTTATTTGTGAACACCTTATTTTCAATATAAGTCCAATGCAACTCTGAGAATATGCCACATTCTTGTCCTGTGTTTGTATTTTTATTAACTTGTCAATTTAAAACTTTGAAAAGGGTAACTGTAACTGTGTCTTCATTAGACTGAACTCAGTAATGTAATGAAAGTGAAGTGATAAGTCGGCGTTCTTCAAATTCCTGACCCGAGGGAGTTGAAGTAGATTGAAGATTGTTTTGTGACTAAGCATATTCCCCTGGGTCAAAAAAGACAAATTCTAAGGAAATGTGATTGTAGTTTGATAATCCCTGAAACAAATGATTGTAACAGTCGCTATTGAGTAACAGAGATCACATGATTCGCCGTTCCACCAATCAGCAGCCAGTCCGACTGACCAATACTCACAAAGGTTGCGCAATAATCAGAGGAAATACTCCAATATACTTCGGTGAAATGCAGCAAAAGAAAGCACAAACCCAAAGGCCAAAAATGTGAAGGATTTGTTTCTCATCCCAGTGCATTGATCTAGTCTGGCAGGATTTCCTTTTGTCTGTGCTTACTGGAAAAGAGTTAGAAAATGATGTGCTATGCACAGCCCAAAATCTCATTGTCAGCCAATTCACTCATATACTCACTGTACATTTTCAAACACTGAACTTATTATTGTCTCCTAACACTGCTCTGGGTTTTACCAAAATAGAATCCGTACAATTTTTGCTGCCTGGCAGCCTGTGAGCATTACATGTTTTGGTGTTTGGTTCATGCAAACTCAAAAACTTCAAGAGTAAAATAAAACTCTGCATTGCCGTATCATTTTTAAAACAGATATATGATGAGAAACTAAGAGAAACAAGACGTCCCGTGTGCGATGAATGTTTCCTCACCAAGTACCTTGGGAGTGCCCTTACATTGATGATCTATCCCAGAATGCACCAGTTGAAGTCTGCTCTGAGTAAAAGCATAGATCTTTACAAACACAAGTAATAACAAAAATATTTTGAATCTTTACCGCACATTTTATTTCAATTTTTTTTCTTCAAAACCCAGAGAACAATGTGCACATTTTTCAACAAGAAAAATCATGTCAGTAATGTAAAACTCATTGCTCCTTACCCCCCAAATTGTTATTTTCTTTAATTTGGAAAGCAATTTACAGGACTGCATGAATAAAGGTCATAGAGTATCTGCTTGTGGGTTCAAATCTTGACCTGCCGAGTACAAATATTGCAGGCCGTAATCTCCAGTTTGATAACATACCCATTAATGGATGTTACAGAAAGCCTTATCTGAAAATGGCTATCCCTACTTGATGAGGAACGACTCATTTTCAAGTGCCTCAAAAACAAGTTTCACAGATTTTGGGTCACTGCTCTGGGTTTTACCAAAATAGAATCCGTACAAGTTTTGCTGCCGAGTGATAGAAGATTGTAGGAAATTTGCCAAAGAAGATAATTTTTATTCATAAATGAAAATTTATATCACAGTTTGTCATCTTTTATCTAGAAAACATAATTGAGCATTCTTCAAAAAGTGAACCATGCAACCACATAGTTGGAGGCAGATAGATGAAAGTATCTGAGAGAAGCGTGTCATTGCTAATCATATTGTGTGTCAAAAGTCAAATTTAAAAGAACTAAGAAAATGGCGTACCACTTTGAAATACCATCATCCTGTTTCTAAAACCACAGTACGGATTTTCAAAGTTAACACATGCTATCATAGGGGAATAGTTGTTTAAAATTTCTTTCGCGGGACTTCTGTTATAAGAACACAGTAACCCAATGGCAACTTATCTTTTGTTCGTTGCCGCTGTGTGGATTCAACAAGGATTTTATTTGTCAACGCTTCTTCATTTTGGTCACAAGAGATAGCTATAGTATCGACTGGTTGATTGTGTTTGCTTCAAGTGTATTTCCACCAATAAATTGGGAATCTCTATAACAGTTGTGTTAAATGCAGGGATTTCCCAAGTCAGTGTCTCTCGAAGTGATTGCCTCAGTAGGAAAGATTACATGTCTTTTAAGATGAAATAGAGAAGCAGTGTTTTCTTCTATCCGTTGACTTTCTCTTGTCATTGAAATCAGAAATAGAAAACCAGCAGCACTGTGCCTTGTAAAGGTAAAGTCTTGTGAAGAGGAGTTGACCCTTGGAATGCCAAAGTCAATTTTTATCACCTTTATTAAATATATTCCATTCAATTTTTTTCAGATTTATGCCAGAATTTTGATCAAAACTGTAGCAAATGAAATGTGATGTCCATTTTTTCCAAAATCATCAGAAAAAGTACAGAAAATTTCATAAAAATTGGTAAAATGTTGCTCTAAAATGTTAGTTGGAAAAAGGGTACAGCACTCAGAGTCTCATGAACAAACATTGACTTTCAACAATTTGGTCTCCAATGGATGGGCCTTGTTGGGATCCATTACCTATGCGGATACCTATATATTGTAAAGCATTTAAATTAGCCCGGGCCGTACTTTCATCATCATGGTAACCTGTAATATGCCCGTTGCCATAGGATATTTAAGAGGTTATAAAAACATTTTCAGTTGATAGTCCCCATTCTGTTATGTTGCAATGTTTCATTCAAGAAACAAGTACAGAAAAGTATAATGAAGATATTACTTCCAAGAAAGGTATTTTATTTGCCAGAAAGTGTACAGAAATTATTCAGTTATGTGCAAGAAATAACTTGTTATTTTCCAAAAATTGCAATAAATCCAGCTAAATCTCACCTAAAACTGAAGTCAATAAGAGGAAGAGAAATTTAATTAGGAATTAATTAAGAAACTTACAACATAAGGTGCAATCAATTGGTTTGGTTGAGAAGATTCTGTAAAAGTGTTTCAGAAATCACTTTATTCATGCGTTAGTTTCTTCAATATTCCTGTCCTCCAGTTGCATTTTTCCTGGTAATGTTTGTATAGATTGCGGTTGCCTGGACAACCAAATGATCCGGCAGGTGGTGTTCCTTCCTGAAATAGTATCACCACCGCTGTCTGGGTCTTGAAAATTGCAGTGTTTTAAGGTTGGGAAACTTTTCAGTTGCAGCTTACCATGAATGATTTATTCATGCAGTTCGAATATGCCCGGAAATTTTTCCGTGCAGAACATTTAATCGAAGTTGCACTTCACAAAAAAGCAGCCGTTACTGGTGGGCTTCACTTTACGTAACCATGGTCACAGCAATGTCAACAAGGTTCTTTGGATCTACACATTAACCTCCTGGTGTGTGCGTGTTTGTCTGTTGCCATGGATACATTTCCCGGCTGCATTACTGAAGTAAGGTACAGGACATGTAAGATTCTGTTTGCAGCCTCTGTCATTGTGCAAAGTCCAGTGAGATATAAGCCGAGGGCTTTGAAACAGATTTTTTTCAAAGAAAATTGATATTGCAGTTACATGTAATAATGCCACCCATTTTCTTTCAGCAGATTGTACAACATTACAACAGCTTATTCATGAGGGCCATCAAAAAGTTGTAAATGAAAAAAAAACAACAATTGCCACTCATGAGTAACTGCTGTAGGTTGTTTAGGCTACACGATTGGCACGTTTCTCGATTTGACTGCGTAACAACCATACGCTTCTTCTTCTTTTGTCTGTCTTTTGCTCTCTTTGTAACAATCTGCCACCCGAGTACCTTAATTTTTTTTTGTCCAAAGGTAGTGAATGTTGTAAATTAGAGGCTTGGCGCAAAAACAACACGGAGAAAAGAGAAGAGGTGAACCTGTGTGTGGTCCCGGTCCAAATCAATTCACTAATCACACTTTCTGGGCATCGGTGATCATTGTAAAGCCTTTCACTGGGTACAGTAATCCTGGAGTTTTTCGGCCAGTGTAAATAGTCTCCCATGCAAATTCTCTGCAAATACGGCAGTTTTTTTTCTCTGATCAGTTTCTCCCGGTGTTCTTTGAGAGCCATTCATCTGGAAGAGCAGAGGGAAAAGCTGTGCATCCATGTGGAATAATGAGAGAATCTACACTGATCCACACCCATGGTCTGATCAAGAATGTCTCACTGTCAATTTTTTTTTTCAAAAGTGATTTACACAATCTCACATTTTTCCTCGATTTTTGTGTTTTGCTTTTTATAATCAGCAGTCGTTTGTTATCGCCACGCAGCTGAAAGTCACGTCAGGCGGAGTCATTAAGTTAATTACGTTATACTGTACCTGGTCAATACCTGTGTCTTGCTAACCAAACATCAGCATCCTTTGTTTTTTGCTGAATACAACCTGCGGGGCGCCAGCCCACTTTAACACATTTTGCACAGCCTCGGAAAACAAAATCTGTGAATTGGACGAAAAGGCTTCTCTGCTGGTACTGTAGCTGCATTCTTGAAAACATGAATTCCAGACAGTGGTCAAATTTATAAAATTCCGTTAAGAACTTGTATATTTTGAACACTAGTGTGTAAATTGAAGAGCTCTCTCGTTTTTTACTTGGCATGTATATTTAGAGCTAACTGCTATGTGGGGTAAGGTGCCGGCATTTTACGTTCCACTGTCTGCATAGATGCCGAACACAAAGAGGACAACCTTTGCTTTTGTCAGGAATTTCAGCCGACAATGCACAGAGTACATGGTATTTCCAGTGTCTGGGAAAGTTATTTCTCCCGTACGTGACATGGATTTTCAGTATTTGAACTGGGTGTTCACTGTGTGTATATTATTGTAATTCGGGCATCCAAAGCCTTTCCAGCGTAGAATACAAAGTCTAAAAGTGATGATGGAGTTATTGTACTGCATCAAGCAATGTGTTGCCCCCTTGTACAGCGACTTTAATTAGTGATTAGTAGCATACTGATTGGGTAATTAGCAGAGATCAACACATTCTTGCAATGTTTGACCACGCTGCAAAGTTCAACATCGCCCAGCCAGGAGTGGAGTAACAGTCAGCTGTGAAAATGCCGTAACCTGGTAAGGTTGGCTGGGGCCGGGTGTGTGGTCAGTTGACCTCTTTGAAAACCTGGGTGAAAAGAAATTTTTCAGCCTTTGTTAAGGTTACGTCAAATTGCTGATACCTACGTCATTAGGTCCAGTCGGTTTTCCTGTCCAGTGTGATTGTTTGGGTTCCTCATCGGAGTGTTAATTAACTAAATGAAACTATATTTGTATGATAGACGAGCTTTCCCAGGAGTTGAGGTGACACTGAAATAACAGATGAGAAAGTTAAAGAAAATTGCCTTTTTAATAAAAAGTACAGCGACTACATGCCTTCCCTGACTGTTATATGAAAATGCACTGAACGTGTGAACTTGCAAGTCAGTTTGTCTGTTAGGACTTCACAGTTTTACCCATAGACAGTTCACTCAAAAGAAAAATGAAGGTAAAATACTCTTCGGGGACAGATATTTGGATGCGCATACTTTTCGGAGCTACGTCTTGTTGGGGCTTATATTAAAGCTCACGGAAAAAGACAAGTTCTCACTCTCTTAGTCTTTTGAAAAGCAAAAATTTATTTTTTTACCAGGGAGTTAACACTGGAATGGCAGCCAATTTTGAATTTCAAATATCAGTAAATGTTTGATGGTTTCTTTCTCTGGTACCAAAATTGCTCAGTGACGCCTGATTTTTATTCTTTGAAAAAAGATGGTTCAAAGTTTCCTTGATGAAATTTGAGCATAATAAGGTCAAGTCTTTCACTTTTGTGGTGCATACTACCTCAAATGTTCTCCAAACACATTGATATTGGCCATTAATTTGAACATTACCAATGGAATCAGAGAGACTCTCAAAGCGCTACGCTACAGTTATAACTGTCTTCATACAGTGGCTACTTCCTTTGTCTGTCCCATGCACTGAGAAAGGTTTATAATTGTATCTGTATACCCTCTATTGGCTGATTTTACCTGTGAAACGGTATTTTTCCCTTCATGTTTGATAAATATTTGTTGCGTGGCAATTTCACAAGAGGGTGTTCAAACTTACTGGACGGTGCAATAACCCTTTTACCGGGTCTGGGGAGAATTCTGTTTACCAACACTGCACCGTAACATAGTTTTACGAAACATATAGCAATGAAAGAAACCTTGGATGATATCCTGTGCAAGGAAAGAGTGCATAAAAAACGGTGCCACTGGGGCTTTAAAGAGCCATGCTATATATGCTGTAGAGTTTGAGGATATCGTTGTAGTACAGCTTCATCCATCTTGTGTCACTGTATCAGGTTAGAAAAGTTCACATACCTTGGACCGCCTTAAGGTAGTATGCGCCCCAAAACTGAAAGACTTAAACTCTTGCTCAAATTTGCCCCAAGGAAAGTTTCAACCATTTACTTTCAAAATCAAGAAAACAGATTTTGGTTCACTGCGTGAATTTTTTGCATTGGAGAAACAAATTGTTCTATAAGAATTACCAATATTTGAAATTCAAAATGGTCACCATCCGTGTGTTAACTCCTAGACTGGAAAAAAAATAACTTATCAATTTTCACAAAAATAGGATAGTGTAAACTTTATTTACCTTGAGATTTTCAAAATGAGCCCACACAAGTGGTAGATCTGAAAAGCACTGTAACAATCTGAGAGTTCCAATATCTGTTCCCCTGGGGCATGTACATTCTACCTAAATCATAGAAAAGTGCAGTTTACAGGAGAGAGTATCCTGGGATGAAGTCAAACTGTCTGAGAAAAGTGACATTGGTTTTCCTGCAGGAAAGTAGAATTCCCATGGAGGCCTTAACCCTTTCACCCCCAGTTCCCTGTATACAGGTCCAACTTTACCATAGAAAACAATGGATTTGGGACAAACCATGGTGGTGAAAGGGTTAAAACACTCTAAATCCAGAGTATGAGTGCTTTATCCTCATCTGCATGTACGTTGGTGTTGCCAGCTTGTCTCACATCCTAACAGCCAACCCTTTTCATATCACAGGGTACCTGTCACCAAGTTCCTAAGACAAACCTGAAAAGAGAAAGCCAATTTTCCCCCTTCATTGTTTTCCCTTGTTTCTCGTTAATCCCTGAATACCAACAGAATAGGGGGAAATCAGGAGGGGATTTCCGGGCTTTGTCGGCTGAATAACCTGGCGTGATTCAGTTGTGGGGCTTATCGGGCTCGAATAGCCCAAACAAACTAATTATGACCTGCACTGACATGAACATAACTGAAATCAGTCTTTCCTGAAGAATCACTCCCTCCCATTTCTGCTCTCCAAGGACTCATTTTAATTCTAAATTCCAACAGTGACAGTCAGTGCTGAAGGACTGTTTCTTGTTTTCTTTCTTCTGGTTTTGTCGTCGTTCAACAAGTAGCTTATTGAAATCTTCCATAATCTTTATATTGCCATTGTCAGGAATTGTAATGTTCAAAGCATTTTGAAAAGGCAGATGTAAGTGAAACTTGTTAAGTCTTCCATAAACCATCCATGCCGGAATTTGAATCGGCAATAATGCTTCTGCCTGTCAATACTGAGTGTCTATATTTAGCCAGAATGATTTAAACGTCTTGAAAGTGATAGCAAGGCAGCTTTCTGTAAAATTTTTTTCTTCAGAAATGCTCTGACAGAGATATCACAATATTCAATTTAAAATGCTGATTTCGATTCCAGCACAAAGCAACAGTGGGATGTCACCTTAAGTAATTGCCATGCAAAGTTGTTTCAGGTAGACTGGACAATGCGGGCTGGGTGAATGCTGGACTCCCGTGGTCCAAGATGTATCCCAAGACAAAACTAATGGCCACATGTCAATTGTGTAACGGGTCAACATTACCTCCATTGTCATCTAATTACATAGTATAACAAACAGCCTAAAACCTTTTCAATTGTGTCAGTATGCTGACCGTCAGCACTGCCTCAGTTCTGGGTTACATCACAGACATACACACACACACATAAAATAAGTACATCTCAAACAAACAGTGCCAGACTTTCCCAGCCTTTCCATTCACACTTCCAGGACAACTTTTACACACCTCCGGAGAATCTACCGTCACTTGTAGTTCAATCAGTAGTGTCCCACTATCGGTAGTGGCCCTGTCATACTGGCATATAATGGTAAAAATCCCATTGTCTGCTATTCATCTGTTGTTCATTTTGTTTGTAGTAGATTTTGTAAAAAGAGGAAGAATATTGACAAGATAATGACTCTAGCAAATAAGTTGATAAAGAGACACTAACTTTATTACTTTCATTTTTTGTGAAGTCAAAAGAATAGCATTTCCCAAACACTGTCTATAATGGCACTTTACGCAATGTTCAAATTGATCTTTACCTTTTCCTATGCTCTATAAAGAGAAAAGTACTTTAAAACACCAGAAAAATACATTTTGATATGTTATAAAAGCTATTCCCCCTCCGCATGTGGGTTATAAGAAACTCAAGTGTGCTCCATACACAGGTAGTCTTGCCTTATTGGCTTGTGCTACCGACACTACATGTATCTTCTGCATCCTGTCAAACGCTCATGGACCCTCGCCACCCCAGACTGGTGCTATAAATTGCCCAAATATTTTGCTGGAAAACCATTATTAGTGGAGAAGTGTCAAACTGTCAGCCTTTTATAACAAATATGAACAAAAGAACATTAAATTTACCAGAAATGACTACCCCCATGCATGTGCAGCAGTCAAACTGTTTGGTATGGCGTTTGCATTTCCTCGGTTCCACACTACATCTATCTCTCTGAATTTGGTGAATTAGATGAGACACTGGTTTTGCTCTCACTAATCTACTACACCAGCTGGCTCACATTTTTGTGGATCTCTTAATGCTGACTATCTCCTCTATGTGCGTATATCACTTGTCTACTATACTGGTCTTGATTTATAATTGGCAGGCAGTACAATCTATTACTGCCAAATAATCCACATACCTGTCAACTTTCATTTGCGTTGTCATTGAAGTTCCCATCCCATTCTATGTCATCATTTCAACTCCAGTCTTTGAAATTGACTCAAAGATGTGATAACTTCATTGACAAGGTCAATATCATTATATGGAAGTGCACTTGAAAGGCACCAGATATCACATGCGTATGGATTTTCTGATGTCAGTGAAAGTGCATCGATACAATAATCCATCTTCTTTGGCTTTTACCAGCGCTAGTGGGTGGCCAGCCTGAGACTTCATCCAAGCGTTTACGCTATGTAAAGAAATTCTTACTCAATCATTGCTTGTTTCATATTTCATGAACTGTATACCATCTGTCCATTTAGATCTAATGTATAGGTAGCAAAAGTTAGGCAGAGATTGAAGAATATTTTTCTAAATCTTTATAATGTTCAATCATAATACAGACACACACACATATACACATACATAACTTTCCAAGCATGTACATATATGTCACAACTTGATCACAAATGTGCTATAGGGTTGGTAGATCACACATTCCCATAATAATTTCTAATACCTTACAATCTAAGACACTTGTTTTATTTGGACAGATTCCTGTTGGGAAATCGGAGGAGAGGTATTTGACCAATCAGCAAGCTGTATATAGAGGACATCCATCGTTGTCTGGCAATCTGCCAATCCTCAAGAGAAATGTAACAAATGTAGACAAAGAGTCACAAATCTCTGTTAAGTAATGGACGTGTTGTCTTGCGTGCTTGTATATTTCTAAAATTAGCTTGCACAGTATTGCGGTACTGTCCAAAGTTAGCTGAGGCCAATAATAAATACTGGATTTTCAAAGATAAAACATGTGGCAATCAGCCAGCGTTGAGAACTGAAAGACTGAAGCTCAGTACTGCTCGTTTTAGGAACACAAAATATCTATATTCTTGCAATACAGATTTACAATTATTAGTAAATTCTTGCTTTATGTCATGACAGTGGCCAGATCCATCAAATTTCCAGTAAAGTTATCAGGATACATTATGTTGACATGTAACCTATAAAGATCAGATCACCTATGCGGAGAGCAATTTTTTCACAATGAATTACGGCCCAGACAGTGGAGGTCTTCCGGTTCACTGTCTACGACCACCGCAAGCACCTGTTGTTACAAAATAGAGATATCCGGAGCAAGCTTCATTCCGGCAAATTTTTTATCCTTGAAGAGTATTGATTCAGCATTCATTCTGTGAGTATGGATTTCAATCTCAGCAGGGAAAGTATCTCAACAGATCTGTGCACGGCCAAGTGGACAGTCGACCGAACAGCGTGAAACTTCCAAGTGAATGTCTGGTATTTTATTCGTAAATTATACATATCCAAACTGAATGTGCTTGCGTCCGAGTTCCTTGTCTATATTGAAACCACAGCCCTCTTATATTGTGAAAGTTCTGTGGCCCAGTGCAATGCTGCAAAGAAGAAAGAAAAAACAGATGCTAGCAAACGTAAATGGAAATTACCAAACCTCACTGCATGTCTGGCATTGAAAGAGTTGTTCAAGCAATGTTATCCAGGTCCTTCATTACCACCAAAAAAGGCAAAACCTGGATCCCTACATGGAAATGCCTAGTACAGCATTCCATTTTTTCCCCTTGAAGTTCATGTATAACAGTGTGTGACTCTGGCAAGGCCATTTTTTGTACGAGTATGTTTTCAGCTCAGAGGGCCTTTATAGCTCATTCACCTTAAAAAATCCTGTGTGAATCATGGCTTTCACCTCAATCTGTGAAAGAAAATGCAAGCCCCTTCCCAGCATTCATTGTGTAATGTACACTGTCTATACGACAGTTTGGTATCACTGATACTGGCTCAGTTTGTAATCTTAATACTTTTCCGATGTTTTGCATGGTGTGTGCTGGAATATATATATATAATATATATATATATATATATATATATATATATATATATATATATATATATATATATATTACAGTGCTTTATTGCTGATATAGCAAAGTTTGAACCTGCGTGAGCTCTCAGGTGGAGAAAATTCCTTTTTTTTCATTTCACACTAGAATTTCAATGCAGTGTATACTGTTATGATATAATGGCAACAAACCACCTAAGCAACAAGTACACCTCTCAGCTTTAACCAGTTGACTCCATATATTCAAAAACAATATACCAAGTGCATATATGTTGTGAACTGGTCAAAATCTGGTCGGATGTCTGTAGCTTGGTGTGGTGTATCACTTAATTATGAATCAACTTAGAATGCGACAATATTGCAAGAGCGCCATGCAGCAGTTTTTGTGTATTCTTGATCCTCGGATTCACACATACCATAGATAGAGGTGTTCCATGCTCCATGCACATGGCACGGCGGTGCTTGTGATGTCATATCACGTTGCAGTTCCCTGGGATGACAATGCACCACAATGTCAGGAATCTTAACCTGTGGAATAGCATACCTTTGTATATTGTCCCCGTTTGTAAAGCAACAGGTGTTAGGAAGCTGATCTTTTGGTCTGTTCTCTTAACAGGCAAACACTCGCAAGTTTTCTTTGCAAGTGAGAATGTAAAACTTTGAAAAAATGTATCCGTTCTTTGACCCAGGTCTGTTTTTTCGGTCTTTTTCTTATCTCAGTAGCTTGTTGTACACACTCCCTTCTGTATAACAGTATTGTTTTCAAATAAAACAATGGATTTTTATACCAGGTATTAAAGTCAAGCCCGCCTGGGGTTCGGGTATCAGGATTAGACCAAAGAATGGCTAAAGTCAGGGATCTCATGTTAATGTTTTCCCAAGCCTTGATAACATTCCTGGTACCCTGTGGTACTTACTGAAATGAGTACATATAGAAAATTACTTACAGACAGTCCTTATACCTGTAGGTAACCCAATGTACAATTACATGAATATCACTAAAAAGGAAATGGTTGCATATTGTAATTAATTATCATGTTTATACGTAAATACCTTCGAATAAATCTCTTTAGATTAAAATGTAGCTATTGTAGAAACAAAATTCCCAAGTAAAGTTCAATTTAATTATTTAATTTTGTCATCTACTTGGGGCTTTTTACTATCTTGTGGAGATTTGGTGAGAGCACACACCTGTAAAACTTCACTATATCAAAAAGTATTTTTCACAGTATATGGACTGTACATATATACATGGATATCAGTCAGTCAGCCATTTAAAGAAACACTAGTTTTGCTAATTTTTTTCAACAAAAGACACTTGTCTGAAGTATATTGAAATATATTGTAAAATGTTGAACTACTGTACACTGTAAAACAGGTCTTTTTTAGCTAGCATCCTTTTTTGGAGAATTAAACTAAGTCTGTCAATTTACTACACTGCTAATTAAGATACTGCTATTAATAAACTTTCCCCAATACTTACAATGGTTACAATGTCTTTTCAGCTAAATTAAAAACCTGTTGACTGTTGCCATGAAAATCTGAAAATGCTAAATAGCTAATTCAAAGTGTTTTATAGTACTGTAAAGTACTACCCTTCCCAACACCATGCCTGCAACACTCATTCAATTTGTTAATGTTATTTTTGATGGATCCACTCTACACTGGACTTGATTCAGTTGTAATCAGTAGCACTGCATACTGATAACGTAGGCTATGCTGATGATATAAGCTGTAGGCATTGTGGCATATCTGGGTGTAGAACATGACATTGTCTCTTCCAGACCGCATATAGCAAAGACAGTGCTATTTGAGCTTTAAGTTGCCACACATTAAAATGCACTGTTAGTTATATCGTACTCCCTCCACATAACTGGTGTCTCCGTAGTGTGCCTTTCTCACCATCCCCTTAAACTGTCTGCAGAAAAGTTTAGATTTACCACCAATGTTACCTAGCAGTAAAATAAAGATGACAAGAAAAACATCGCTGGGAAGGGGGCGTCTTCAATCAAAACAGCTCAAAAAAGGATCGCAAAATCTTGCAAGAAGATTTATTGAGATTTTTTGTTCCATGAAGTTTATTGGCTTTGTGTTGGTGATGGGAGACACAAACTCTTCAGTTGGCAAAGACATTTCACAGCTCAGCAAAATGTGTCGGTCCAGCCATATAGTACTTCTCTTTGATGAAATCTCTGCATTTTCTTTTGTTACACTTTTTAACAAAGGCATTGTTTGTGTTTACGCGCATTCTGCTACCAATGGTGAAGTTGGCTAGCACGGAGGAATGAAATAAATTATATAGGGTATCATATTTCAAGTTCTTGCCTTTCAAATGTCAGGGATCGCGAGGCGGGTATTATAGAAAGAGGCGGCCATTTGGAATTCACTCTCTCTCTCCCTGCAGGATCTTTTCATCCGTCAGTCATGCAGCTAAGAAGACGACAAAAACTCATCTCATGCTACACAATGAAGCAATCTCAGGAGTTAGAGAGTGGTCGATAAATGCCAGCCGTCGCGCTTTCAGAGAACGCTTCCCGAAAGTACGTCCAGGGGCTGTTAAATTCACCGGCTTAATCTCTATATGAGGCTCATTATTTGTTGGTTTTTTTTATGATTGCTTGATGAAATTGTAAGTCAGTGAATCTGAAAATGTGAGCGGAATTTCACCCCAGGGATAGGATAGCACCGGGCATCGGCCAAATTTCCGAGTTTATTGAAGCAATTTTGAAAAGCCCACCCACTACCAAGCAAGCAGGCCCATTGATCTATTGATAATTGTCATCTCGCAACATGTTTCAATTATAACCTGTCCCTTCTAGGATGGTTTTCTTCTTTGTTAGCCTGGCTGCATAACATGGTGCTTTTCAGCTGTCAATTAAAACTTACCAAAGGAGGATTTTTTGTTGGCCGTCATCAATGCAGTAGATTCTGTCGGGAGTGAATAATAGGGTGATGAGGGTCATTGATTGTTTGTTTTGTTTGTTAAGTTGTTTAAATGCCTGCTGATGGCAATTTGGAGAAAAACAGGTTTAAAATAACGAAAGCAAACGGTTGTCGTTTTCTTGAAGAAAAAGGTGTATCAAGATCTACAGATTAGAGACTACTAGATGAGGCAGGCGTAGATACTTTGTTTCATGAATTATTCTTGTTTCCTGTTGCTACTGCAATGCCAAATTAATCCTGTTAACATTTTCCGGTGTACTTTTAAAGCTCTGTGGCTTTCACCTGTCTATTCCCAGTTCCCTGTATGCAAGCAGGTCCATGCAATCACCATTGATAGCAATGGGGTCGGGCCAAGCCCTACGAGTAAGGTGAGAGTGTCTAGCTTTGGAGTTTGGAGGTGGCGTAGCCAAAGCCGAATATTCTCCCTATACTCGCAAGGCTAGGGTCGGGCTGAAACCTTGGCAGTGAAAGCGTCAAATAGTTGAGGATGTCGTTAATTGTGTTGTGTAGTTTTTGAATGAATTGTCTTGTTGAAATTCAGAAGCATTTTGTAGGGTCAATCATTTAACTTGTCAACACAGCTGTATGTGTATAATGTCCAGTGATACTGATCGCAACTGGATTTCAGTCTGGATGAGAATTTGTTTGTTAATAAAATTATGATTGTTTTACTGTAGCACAATGTTGTGAAGGCGAATAACTGGTATTTGAACAAACTTTATAGAGAAGAATATGAAAAATGTATTTGTTTATAGAAAAAAAAATAACAAAAATATTATCAGAAGTTTTGGCTATTGTCCCTTGTATGAATACTATCGCTGCGTACTGACACTGTAGTTATTAATTTTGGGAAATATAAGTAGCAATTGACCTATGATCCTTGTAAGTATAATTTCAATGTCATTGTTGAAAGGTACAGAAACTTGATACATTTCAGAGGTACAATACAGTCATATTCATATTATCTTTGGTTATACTACTCA
>LD344624.1:80008-103035 GCA_001465055.1 Ptychodera flava
GTCAAATGTTTACCTTTAAATAAAAGTTTGTTTGACTTGGCCCTTTTCTACCTATAATGGCCGCTCTGTCAAAAGTCAATCCACTTTGTGGCAAATTATTGATGAGTATATGTTCTTTTCAAGACAACCCAGTGACTTCTTGTCAGGCTAGCTGCAGTAATTACTGTCTGTTGATTAGTGACTATGCACACTACTTAAAGTGCTGGGCAAACAGACTTAATGGGCTTTGCTTTGTTACAATTGCCCTCCTCTCTAATTTCCTAGGAAAACTGTTAAACTGATTATTTCGATGGGTCTTGTATATCATGTCAAAGCAGCCAGCAACAAATTTACTTTGCCGGTGAAACACTAGCAAGTGTCCCATGTCCTGGTACGTCTGGTTATCAGACCCGTGAAGGAGTTTAAACTTTCCCTCAATTGAACTTTACCCATGGATAGTCTGCACTACTTCTTGATTCTCCACTCAGGAAATCTGTAAATTCAGCAACATTTTCAGGATCAGCGCCACTTGAACAGCTCTCTCAATCCAGTTTTGCAGCATCAGAAGTGATTTGACAAAACATAACCTTGTTTCACTTGCCTATGTTTCTGCTAGTATTACGAGTAAAACGTAATTTTATCAGCTCTATTCATTTTGAGAAGATCAATTCAAGAATACTTGGCTTTTCCTCAGCCCTAGCTTTTTCCAACGATCTGATGTGAAATGTTGAATAGAGTTAAGGTAGTACGTGCCTCGAAAGTGAAAGACTTAACCTCTTGCTCATACTTTCCTTTAGCAATCGTTCAACCGTTCTCTTTCAAAATCATGAATAAAAATTGGGGGTCACCATGCAAATTTTAGTACTAGAGAAACAAATAACCCAAGATTTACCGATATTTGAAATTCAAAATGGCCGCCATCCCTGTGTTAACTCTGCGGAGAAAAATAAAATTTTCGCATTTCGAAAAACTAAATCAGTCAAAAGTTTCTTTACATCAAGAGCTTTAAAATAAACCCCCACAAGTGGTATATCAGAAAAGAATTGTAAAAGTTTGAAAGTTTGAATATCTGTCCCCGAGGCGTGTACCTCCTTAAATGGGAAAAGATATCATGCATTTGAAAAAAATACAGCTCCCCAATACCGCAAATCAGTTGAAAAGTTCCAAAAAGTTTATTTGCATACCATAGCATGTCACTAAAAATGATGCATCAGGGAGACTAATAGTATATCACAGTGGCTACCATACAAGCCATGAAGGCGAATTGTTTCGGGTCACTGATATCAGGTTCACCTTTGCTGTGTTAGAATGCATTATATCTTGCTAACTGTAAGACTCTTTGAAACAGACCATCAGATGATTTACATCATTCATTCAGCCTCTTCACTCGAAATTTTAATGTAATTATGACTCTTGTCAAGACACAGTTCTGAATGTAATTGAGGCATTTTACGCTCTGAGAGGTTGTGTGCTCAAACAAGAATAAGTAAATTACTGCATTGTCATGTCTTTTGAAGACTTCACTTGATACCTTTTACTGACAATGGATATCAAAGTTCCCTTTTAAAACTGAAACCGGGGAAGCCCCACTTCCGTTATTTGTGCACGAATTGGACCATTGACATTGGATGGACCTTAAATAAGCAAGTTGGATGAATTCTCTCAGATGTTTGCACAAAACTTTGAGATTGTGAAATTGACAGAGAAGGGAAGGCCTAAGAATAAACAGAAGTAGTCTTTTAGGCTAAGAAAGTTTTATTTTGCATTCAAACGGGTAAAGAAAAGAAAATACTAACGAAACAAAGAAAATCGTGAGTGGCAGAAAGCAGGCCATTATGGAGACTCTGTGCTGACTTCTTGTTTATTCCTTGTGAAAATATCTCCAAGAATTGTCTTGAGAGACAGAGGGAGAGTAGACAGCCTAAGTAATCCCTGGAAAAATAAAACCCCCAGGCTGAGATTGGGAGGAAGTTTGCCCCACGTCCTTTTCAGATGGGTCAAAGTGATAAAACTGGCCATGGATAATCTATGCTCCAGAAAGTCCTGGCCTGGAGGGTAAGCCGAGGTGGATCAATCTCGCTGGTCTGTCTTGATTCATCATCTTGCTCACTCATGCGTGAAGGCATATACCTGGTGGGGTCGGGGAAGCGGTAAGGGAAGACACAGCGTTGGTCAGTCATTTCTGTTTTGATTAAGCCATCGTGTCCGATGTCTTAGCTGGCTAATTAACCTTTGTCAGCCTTGAGGAGCATCTGCCGGTCCAGATTGTTACCGTTGAAAAACAAGTATATATCAAAGCTAACGGTGAAGAGAATTTGAAGTTTGCAATGCCAGACCACATGGGTATTTTATGAACAGAATTAAAAAACCAATAATAGTAGGTACACATCAGAGGCTGCAAGTTTGTGACATGTTTAAATAAATAAATATACTTTTTATACTATATTTATAATTTTCTCCTACACAAAGGCTTATATTTATCAAGTAAGTGACAAGACTGGCACGGTGTTTACCAACGACATTTCAACCACTGATGGAACAAGAACCCGATGTACTGGAATTGATTTTTTCGGTCAATAGCTGAAGGGCTTAGTGCAGAGAGAAAGAAGTGGCTGAAATTCGGTGTCTGTTGGGAGTATACACACTACATTTGCAAAGCCACCGAGTAAACAAACCAAGACAAGTAGCACATACCGGCGCCATCTCCCTGAGTACGTTGCTGCGGATATTCCTGGCTCTGCTGAAGTCCCAGTGTCACCCACTTTCACCCTGGTATGACACAGCTAGAATGACACAGCTAGAATGACACAGCCATCATTCAGTAAAACATAGAAACTTGCGTTTTCCTATTGTAGGAGTGACTAAGCCAGTGGTGTTGTTTTAGGGTATTTTTGAAAGTGACAATCTTATTTTTAAGGGTAAAATCATGAGAAACAGATGAACTTGTCTATTATATATATATATATATATATATATATATATATATATATATATATATATATATATATATATGTATGTATATATAAGCCAATAATATTTTGTATAATATACTATGCCCAAGCTTAATAAGTTGTTCGTAGTATGCTGGATAATGTATAACTAATACCAAGACTCAAAATGTTACATGTAATCCAGTATTTCTTTAGTGTATTTTGGCTCTGTGAATCCCACTCAAGAGTTCAAAATGGATGTTAGCTACTCTACTGGAAGGAGAATATGCTAAATGTCGAGAAAAAAAACGTTCAGAGAAGAACCTTCATATTGACGAATATCATCTGCAAGATATGAATCAAAATTTATTACTTGCAGATGGTATAAAAGTTAAATATTTGCCACCTCAATAATTAGATACGATTTACTAAGTATCTATGAAACATCTATTTTAAACTCTAAAGAGTGGGATTTACAGAGTTCATATTCGAGAGAGGAATTTCCAAAACCATCTCCAGCCGTCTCAGAGACGATGCTTTCTCACACAAGTGGACTCAGAGTGGACCCAGTAGATTGGTGATGCCAGTGTGAACCCAGCGTACACAGTAGCTATAATACACATCACAGGGGTTAAAGGTCAGCTGCAGACTATGTCAACCACAGTGACTTCCAGTATATTATCAGTTTCAAAGTACGCATGTCTTGCACTCCTATTCCTGAAATACTTTCACATGCCAAGTCTTGATTTCAAAAGTGTCTGCCCTCTTTTTTCAACTTTTGAATATTTTCAAACATCAAAAAAGTTTTTGTTTGTCATGATGTTCCTTGGTGAGACTAGAAGCTGGCCAAAAGAAATTTAACACACTGATTAATATGAATTATTCATTTCAGATGACTGAAGTCTTTCTTTAATCTTAGGATCGGCAATATATTTGTCAAATTCAACCGAAAACATCAAAATTGAACGAGTTTAATGCAAATGATGAAGCAAGTTTGATGCAAATGAAGTGGATTTGAAAATTTAGACTGAAAAGACCAAAGATGGATTAATTAGTATAAGGAATAAATTTTGTCTCATCACCAACAGGTTATTGGCTTCACACTTTCCTGCTTTGTTTCCAAGTTTGTAAAAGGGGCGATGGCCTATGCAATAAACAAACTTTGATCTTATGACATATTGGTACTAAACCATGTTAGAATGTTTGAGGGAACTGTGTTGCTATCCCCATTTTAGAACTCTTCACCAAAGAATCGACTGAAACAGCCCTTCACATGGTTTCTATAGGTGTCTTGCATCTAATATATGCTATACTGATCTTTTGGCAGATGTCTTGAGTGCACGGTCCATTTTCAAAGATATTGATTTGATGGTGATGGTGTATTTTTCACACCTTTGAAAATTCCGAATTCATATTAAAATAGACAATTACAATTTTTTGAGGCTGAAATGGACAGTTCAAAATCCAGGTCTGTGTTTTTGTTGCAATTCTTTCAGTTTGCATATTTATGTACGTAAAGTGAATCATATAGGCCGAACAAAAAAAAAATTGTGCTGTTCCAATAACCTTACCTACCCTATTTTTTACCTGCCAACCGTAAACTTTTTAGAGCTACATAAACACGGAAGTAAAAAGAGAAAGAAAAAACCCGTAAATCACACGTTCGTTACTTGGCATTTGATTTTTGCCTGAAAGAAGATGTCTTTTATGTTTTTATCCCTTCATATGTATGATACATTTTTCTCGAAATGTTGTGGTCAGTGTTTGACCGCCCTGAATCCCTGAAATATGCATATTTAAAAATAAAAACATTTTTGGGGAAAAAAATTCATGCCGACCTACCTACCCCATTTTATGAAAACCATTTTATCAGAACAGCACAAATTTTTTTTTTGCCTTATGCAGCTATATGGTGACCTGGAGATCTACTTAAGTGCACACGACTTAATCCATTATTTTGGCTGCAAACGTCTATTTCCATTCATGCTGATGCATACATAAGATTTCATTTTGGTAGAAAGCAATTCTCTGCGGGCAAATTACATCAACAAAAGTTGATTGTTGAACTTGAGACCATTTTCATTCTTTGTCCAGTTCAATGGAGGAGTTCAAGTTAAAGAAAAGGCAGTTTTAGAATCATGGCCAAGTTCATATGGATGCATTCATTCAAGTGCATAAGTCATAGTAACTTGGTCTACAGGGATCACTTACTTTTGGTTTTAAAGGTGACTTAACACCAGTCAGTATGTTTATTCAGCTGGTGTAGTTAGAATGGGGAATTCTGATTTACAAAGTGAGTCTCAAGGCCAAAGCTACAGAGGAAAGAGAGACATTTTGCCATTTATGGGATGAAAGAATTAACAAGATCAAGTGTATCTTAAATAATATAAATATGCCGTCCTCACTGGAAGGAATACTACACACCATGACAAAATATAAAAATAAACCATGTTAGGGCTTTCTATGATATTGTCTCTTGTTTCAATGATGTAGTTTTTAGAGTGCTTATGTATTGTCTTGAAATGCATCTCATTCAGAGTAGGGACCTCAGATTACCTGTATGTACAGTACTAAGAACTACACACTCTGACTGCCAAACACTCCCAGCGCCTGTGAGTGATACATGTTGTATGAGTTCCAGAAAAAAAGTTATGCTTCTCATGTTACAAGTGTGCACACTCCTCTCCGAAACTTAGAATGGTTGGAAAAATCCCTGTGTGTAGATGATTGTAGAGTTAGTTTGATACAAACAATTGTCATGTACGCTGTTGAATCATTCCCCTCCCCAAAAGATATGTTTTATAGAAAAAAACTAAAATTTTATTAACCTGCATTGGTGTGTACAAGTTCATTTGATTTATTCCTCATGTTGGTGGTAAACAAACTATATAATTACCGGTAGTAAGTGATTTAAGATATGCCATTTCAGTGAGTGAAAACATATTCCTTAACAAGCCACATACCCATTGTGTCCTTCTCACTACTATCTTATTCCGGTACACCTGTTATCAGCCCAGGGAGGGGGTTGAGTGGGGATATCAGTGATTGAGTTTTTGTTTTCAAACCCTGCCAGCATGATGCTGCAGATCAAATGCATTCTCAGTGCTAACTGATCTGTAAAGTTCGTCTTCCATTTACTTGGAGAAGGTGTAGGGTACATCGTCAATAGAGGGCTCCCTTCTCTTGCAAGGGACAGTGCAATCGCCCAAGTGAAAAATTCTGTCACCACACTGCAATTACTCCATAAACTGTTGATTGATTCTGAAGCCCTTTGTGCATTGTAATTGTCTGTGTATGGAGTTTAATTCTTCACTTAGACATTTTATGCTGGTGAGGTTGAGCGATTGATAGTAAACGAATATTTATTGAACATGTTCTGCTCGCAAACTGGTGTTGCATCAACCAATATGCTCATAATTATGATGTCACACATTACCTTGGCTATAATCATGCAGTCACTGTAGGTGGGTGGGTGTTTTCCATCTTCCTTGAAATGGAGTTTGCTTTTAAAATCGTCTAAAATTACATTACAAGTATATCATAATATTATAAAGACACACCCTACAACTTACAAGGGCAGACTTCAAAGTTTACCTCTAGGCCACTGATATGCGACTAGATTTTCTTCTGTAAACATTTGTTCAGACAAATGCGTCATGCATTGGCAGATTATGCAGAATTTACAAACCTTGGATATTGATAATTTCTATCTTTCAAGGACAATTGATGAAATTGAAACTGACGGCAATCTGGTTCTTGTGATAGAAAGGCTGAACTTACTTCATGTGTGAAGGCCACGGAAGATGCTTTAATCTCCTTATTGTATACATTTTGGAAATAATCCACACACACAATGTACCTTTTGTGTACACACCACAATTTCATAAACACCACTTCCTGTAACTTGTAAGGATGATATTTTTCAGCGTTGAACATTTTGATAAAATGCCTTGACTGAAAAACAATGAATGTGTTCACTGATATATTATCAGCAAATTGGCTTTTCAGCAGTCACGGCAATGCATTTCCACAACTTATTCTTATACTGTTGCTTCCCTGCTTAGCCACCCAGTTATTATGCATCAGTCAAGTCTTTCACTTTCTAAATCCTAATGTGACTCAGACCTCTTGAGTCAGAGGAAGGAAAACAAGGGAGGAGTAACGGATGTGATTGGAGTTGTGTTACATTTCCTTCGAATGTTCAAGTGTTATGTTTGTCTGTAGTGAAGTGTTTGACAATTGCAATTCAAGACTAAAAGACCCTGTGAAAAGTACAAACATGCATGTCATCTGAAAATATAACTTCAGTAGACCGACCAAGAAATGAGGGTACACTTTGCCAGGTTAGGGATATTGCATAATATTATACCGGTAGTTGTGGTTATCTTTTGCTCAAGAAGTAGCGATGAGTTTTACATATGCTTGCCAATTCAACATGATATACTGTATTGTATTGTATATTGTATTATGTGGTATATTCTGAATTGGTGAAGAAATTGTTACGAATGGAAGTCATTTATGTTAATTGTTAATGAATAGGCTCCATAAAAAACTAGGAAATATCAAATTAAAATGTCTGTTGGAGTCTTTTGCTGAAATGATATTACCCACCGATCTCAATGGACAGCAAAACCATATCTAGTTCAGTTTGCCACCAGTTAGAAATAATTTGTAGTTGATAATGAGTACTGTGAATTGCTTTATATGACAAATAATTATATTTGTTCCTTCTCAACATAATTTATTTTAGCAGGTGCTTAAAAAAGAATGTGTTAGTTGGATGTCAAATGAGCGCTCACTGCATTCAGAGAATCATCCAAGCTAGTTCCTTCTGACTGTAATCCCCAGCATTTCAGATCAGTCCTGGGGAAGAGAGATTTCTGATAGCTTGGGTGCTTGTCCCAGCATAAAACCCTCCCCCCATCCCAACCACATCCCTGGCATGAACAATATGACACAAGATGATAACATTGTCATAAACAAATGCCATTGGTTGTCTTGGGAATTTGAACAACGTGTGACTTGTAAAACAGGGCACAAGTCTATATTTTCCATCTTGCCTACCTTTGATAATTACTGTTCGGGGCAGTTTTGTGGACTGATGATGTGTTCTATCTACTCTGACCTAGCTTCTTGTTAAATGGAATAATCGGCTATTGTTTTCAGGGTGATACCCCCCTTTCACCCTCAGTTCCCTGTATACAGGTCCAACTTTACCATAGAAAACAATGGATTTGGGACAAACCATTGGTGGTGAAAGGGTTAATAGATTGTTCGAAACGGGTAGGGAGTTCACATAGTAGTACCTAGTCTATTGTCTAGCCTTCATTTTGAACTCATAACTGTATAGATAGAGTTCAAAATAAGGGCAAGATTCCGAACTAGGCTGTACCTTGTTCTCACACTGTGGGTATTGAAGTCTCAAGGGTTTACAGCAGTAGGTGGAAGGTATACTAGCCCTGGCAGTTGCTGTAAATTTTAACGACAAGTGAGTCTGAGTTAGAAATCTGAACTGGTCCTTATCCTTAACATCTTTACTGTAGAGGAGTTTTTACGGATGTGGCTTGGCTTTTAAGAGCGTGTGGTAGTGATAAGGTCTCCTGAAATCTTGTCTGACTACAGTGGACTATGCCACACTGCTCTGCTCTGTATCAGACTTCCTGAGATGGTTAATGTCCAGTCTGTAGGGACTTCAGGACTTGTCAGACCTTGGACAATTAACTTGAACTCTTTCTCAGTCTTTGTTTGACACAGAGTTGAACTGTTAGATATCAGTCCTTCTGCTGCATGGAGACGTGATCCTGTTCAGTGTGAAGCTATTGTGCATTTTTTGGCAGGATTTCAAGCCTTTGCACATTTCCTGACAAAATATGTATCACTTAACCTTTATGTGCACTTATGCTACTTTGATTTCTGTCCATAGCACAATTTTCTCACAAGTATTGGCAGATTCCATGATCCTTAATTTCATGATGGAATGATGAAAGAAGGACAATTTGAAAATAAAGCATAGTTTTCATATTGGTTTTGAAGATGTATTTCTTTGTACTGATGAGGAAAGATCCAGCTGATATTATATAAACAGCGCCCTCTTGTGATAGATCTGTCAGATACAGGAGCTGGTGCACTGGAACTTTGTGCTTCAACAAAATACTGGTACATTTAGTCAAGTTCAATGGTCCATTTTACATCAATGTTAAATCTATATTGATAATTGTTAATCTATATTGTTAATTGTTGTTCAGTGTTATGCCAATGAAAGGGCGAAATTTATGGGAGATGTAGTGAAAAGTTCAACTTGTTGAACTTTGCAAAGTTGTCTAAAACTAGTATTTCTTTGTCAAATAGGTGACAATTACCATGTATTAAATGTAAGATAATCAAATATTTGCCTCTTTTTTTCCGCATTTATGAAAAACGGAGAGGAAATTCCAACCACATAGTTCAAATTTACTTTGAACTGTTATCTGTGATCATGTGCTGGTAGACTGACTAGTTTATGCAGCATTCTGTATTTAGTGTTTCCCTTTAGGCGTTCACTGCTTTTCATTGATTTATGAAAAAGTAACAATTGTAGAGTCTTGAAAATGTTCTGGTGAGCTGTGCGCTGGGTATCTGTTTAGATTTCTGAATTCTTTGAGCTGATTCAGGAATTATTTGCAACTTTTTCTGACTCGTCCATATTGCAATCCGTGCAAAATGTCAAATTTTCTTCAATCAAAGAGAAAACTCCTCGATACAGTTTTGCAGCAAACTGATGTGTGCTGCACACTGCTGGTTGGAATATGAAAAGTTATGATTGCATATACAAGAATTGCACAAACATGTTTGGGTGTCTGTGGTACCAATTGTGGCTGTTGAAAAACTAATTTGGGTCAAGATGAAAGTTTATTTTTGCAGCACAGTGATACACTTTCCGTGTGTGTTTGTGTTTGCTTGACCACTTGTGATACTGTGTCTTATATCAAGTGTAGCAAATGATCGCTTGCAGACGGACATTGCTGCAATACTTCAATGTGAAAGAGTGTATTACTGAGCTGATTCAAAGAACGGGATTAAATGCTTTGATTTTTTAACGGTGGATGGCAGCACTGTAGATTACAGCACATCTTTGTATTTGAAAGAATCATCCAAAAAAGTCAAGTTTATTTATACATCAAAATCAACATCGTCATCGAGATGCCAGAAAAAAAATTGCAAAAAAAATAAAGCATAGAAGAAATTTTTGGTAGACATTTATGAGCCGTCAACTGACCACGTAAGACCAGAGATATTACTCTCTGAGGCAAGCAGATCAAGGGACCCCGCCTGACTTGTCATACACAAGCAGACAAATTTATGGATCGTTCCAGTAATTTGTGGTTTGCTGAAGGTACGCCAGTGGATACATCCGGAGCCCTCACAGTTATTGATGAGCTTCATATATCCTACGTGAAATGAAAACCAGTTCAGAGAATGGAGCAAAGACAAACTTGGCATTATATATGGTGAAAAAACTGAACTGCTATTGCAAATCGCTTCAAAATTTACAGCAGAAATTAAATCTCTTTCTGGGCCTTAAAATTCTTGGCAATGTGTACACAGCAACAGATTACTTTACTTACACTTTTAATTTCAAGACTATCATAGCTGCAAATGACATTCCAAAGCAGAATTTCTCATTTCCTTCAACCTTTTCTGTTCGGAAGCTCTTTAATATGTGTTGTACTGGACAGCTAGGGGATAGAGGTCCTGTTTTTTACGAGTTTGTGGCTGTTCGGGCACACCATGTGATAACCATTATCATCAATGCTGAGGTGACAGTTTCTCCGGGCCTCCTATCAGTCTCTGTACAGGCAAACCGCTATGGTGGGCCACACTTGTGAGCCCACTAAATCAACGCAAACACCCCCTAGCAGGCACGTGCAGACACTCCAGTGGAATCGATAAGTTTTATTGCGAGGTGGTATTTAGATACGGAAATGATTTTCTTGCGCAGTGGAAATCTTTCTTCAGATGTCTAAGGGAAAGGGCAACTGATTATTTGTGGTTGTAACAGATAATAAGATGAAATGTTGTGTACTTAAAATGCATTTGCTCGTCCTGAGGTCAACTTTTCCTTTCCTTTAAAGAGTCCGTGGCACTGATAGTTTCATTTTTACGATTCAGTGCAGTGACAATTACCAAATGTCTCCTTCTGTTTGCTGATGTTAAGTGAACAGTGAAGTTAAGCAGGGAACGCTGGGAATTCTCCTGGAGCAAATGCAATTTTCGTCATCGGATAGCTTGAAGATGAACTCATTGTAATAACTTTTTAAAGGTATAAAGTCAACTGTAATCTAAATATGCCCAGATATGGTCAAAGGGGCGTTCCTTGGTATTCAAAATGCCCATGTGAGGGCGCTGTTTTTAAAAAGCGGCCACCCGCTTAAAGTCTGTGCTTGGTTAGGTTTTCTCTTTCCATGGTAACTGTGGCAAAATTGGAACAGGTGACAGTATACCTTTAAGAAATAGTAATTATGCAACATTTTCAAATGCATTCAACATTCATACAGCTAAGCTGGAATCCGGTTCCAGGAATCACCTGTATGAAAGACAAATAACAGGAAAAGCCAAGAACTCACACGCAGGATTATGGTAATAGAAATATTCAATATATACATGTGCTCCATAATTTGCATGCCAGGTATGAATTACAGTCTACCAGACAACCTGGCATAGCAGAGAGTGAACAAGAAGGAAGAATGTGAGGACAGAGATGCAAGTTGTATGAAAATTGATATTCTTACCTCAGTTTCCTTTGGATCTCAGAAAGTCAGAATCTAGCTGAAATGATAAAAAAATAAAACCAAGATATGCAGGTTGACACGAGCAAAATTTCGACTCCAAGTGGTATTCTTGACTGTACTGTAGTCCTGAAATTCTAATTATTTTATCACCATTTATAAGTAGTTCCACCATTTGAAATTCTGTGTGAAAATTACAGTATTCAGTATAAAATGGAATGAAAAATGTTAAGGAGCTGTCATACCAGAGATGTAGGAATTTTGAGTAGCTCTTATGGATTGTACCAAAGGCAGACAGAGACTGGTAATAGATTGGCTGGAATTGAACTAATTTTTAATTGAAAAAGATTACAGCAAGACTGAAGAACACTTGGTCCATGTTTAGCCTAAGTATATTTAAGCATTATCTTAGGGGGCATGTTTCTATTCATGCGTCATAAAAGGTACCCTCAGATAAGCACAGATATCCACCTGAGAATGCTGTGGCTAAGCGCTTTTCAGGTAAGGCAAAGGTACACTGCACAAAATGGGCAAAAGTGATGCAGATACAAAACACTTGATTTGTATAAACAACAATTGCCAGGTCATTGAGTCAGAAAAAAGCAGTATTTCAACCTAGAAACGCACAGTGTCTTTACAAATACGGTTTCTGTATTTATCCTTCACGAGTGCCAAAAGCATCTCACATTTTCTTGAAATGCAACATTCCAGAGGCTCTTTCCCAGCTCTGGTCTTTCATCATAAATTTAATGCGGGGCTCCGTAAGACTGGAATGAAAGCCGAGGCCTTGTACACACACTGCTCAAGTGGATAGTAAGATGGTCAGAGACAATATAAATTGTTTGGGCTAGCTGGTCAAGTTTGTTATTATACACTTGCATTTACACCAGTGTTCAAAGCTAAACTGTGTAGTGAAAATGGCTTCCTTGAGTCTGTGCTCAGTTATTTTTGTACAAGTCAAGTTAGATGGGGGGTATTTTTTCTGTAAAATGAGGGGGTATGCTTTTCTGTACATTCAAGCTGCTTTTCCATCTTTTCCCGAGGAAGCAGCGAAAATTTAGCTTTCCGTACAGTGTCCAGCATCGAACATTTATAAGAGTGTTGGCAGATGATACAGTTTTTGTCAGAATATTTCATATGCAGCTGATCTGTGTTTTTTTAGTCTGAACAAAAGTTCATAATGGTATTGTTATTTCATTTTGCATGGTCTAAAAATAATGATACCATGAGCATTTTATTTCAAAAGGTGTCTTCGTCAGAATTGACTCTGAGTTTGGCTGTGATGTACCACAATCATGTTTGAGGCATCGAGGCCAATGAATTAGCCTCTGTTTATTTTTCTTGCACGGTAGGCTTGCCCGCACCCTGATTTAAAGTTTTTAAGTGCATCATAATTCTGTGGATGAAGGCTATTCTGCAGCCCATGTATTTATGTTTAGGGGGAAGCTGGCTGTGCGTAATAGGGTGTTAACAGCGTTGCAAATTCTAAACACCAAACCGATTACAAAATGTTGTTGGTACTTCAGGACCAATGGCAAAGTCACACATGCAGAGACGTCTGATTTTGAGGGAACAGTAGCTGTAACTTTTTGATGATTTTTTTTTTCATTATTTTTGTTTCAATGTCAACTACAGTTTCTTATTCAACTCCCCAAAGCATGTTGAGTTACACAGTATTTAGCCTGTTAACTCTGCCTATGTAAACTACATGTGCATTGCTTTTTGTTGAAAAATGAATTCTTTTCCAAACTAGAACTCGAAAGTACACAATATCAGTACTTTCTACACATATAGATGTTTTGTTGACAAGCCAAGTGGAGGGTTTTTCAACATGCCTGGGGAGTATAACTCATTTGACATATTACCCAAAAAATCCTAAATGGTCATTGCTACCGGCTCTGTAATGAAACTTGACATCATCATTACATTTGTAGAGCATGTGTAGCTCCCTTCATATCATCCATGAACTTGTCTTCTGCCTATTGCGCGCTGTCTAATAACAATTTGTTCGATGTACTTTAATGAGTTTATCTTTAAGTTTCTTTGAGCTAGAACGTGGCCTACTCCAACAGTCATACCAAAATGCCTGGTCAACAGTGACTATTTGTTTTATATCCAATGTTACTGCTGACTTCTGAATTTGTCAGAAATAACATTACAGATTGTACAGGTGAAAACTAAGTATTCAACATACAGGTTGAGGAGAAGACAACAAAAATCATTAATGTATTGTTTTCTGAAACAGAAAGTAATGTAAAAAGAATTACACTACAGTTACTATTATTATAGTGTTGTCCATGCTGCTTAGTATCCATTAAGCTGAAATTGAGAAACAAAAAAGGCAATCAGAAAAATATCTTCCTGAGGGAGCTCCTCAAGACAGTGCTGGTCAAAGAAAGCTAGATCAAACATTTTTAGTGCAAAGAAGCTGATCTACGTTTATCTGTGTACAAGGTATATATACGTCACTGTAAAGTATTCATGGTGGCACAACTGCATTAAATCATCAGCCTGCGATTAGTTTTGAGACTGAGTAACCCCTGATACAGTTGTTTTTCTGGCAAACTGTACATGATATGTGCACCCATATCAAAATTTACATCGAAATTTATGCTTCAGGGAACAAACTAATAGACTTGATGATCTTATGATAGTAATCTTATAATTCTGTAATTCCATAAATATCTCATCATTGCAAATTTAAGACTTGCGATTGTTTGTTTATCTGCATCTTGTCTGGACTTAGTTAGAAATCTGAAGGGGAAACGGGAATATTTTCAATAAAATTGAACAAATTTTTTTCTGTGAATTTGAAAAATTGTTAGTTATTTGCTTTTCTGATATAAAATTTGCGTTGTGGTCCCAGATGTTATGCCTGGTTATGTGTGGGAATGGTTTCCTGAAATTTTATGGAAGAAGCCGTTTGAGAAAGTCTAAAAACTTTCATTTATAAGTTGGCCTATTTCTTTTAATGCCACAGTGTAGTGATTGCACTAAAATGAGGCAATTCCTGTGTCTGGTAACATTTGAGTGGTAAAACCCTGACCAGGATAACGGATATCACAGTTATTGGTTTCTAATCAGCTGCTCTGTGGGTGTGACCTCAAACTTGGGTCAACTGATTGGTGTCCCCGATTTGATGGCACATGTAATGTAGATTTCTAGTTCTCCCAAATGTGCAGTATCTGTGCAGCCCCGTTAACTCTGATGTCTTTTGGTATCACATTGCTGGCTTTTAAGAAGTGGAGTGTGTTATCCAGAATTCCACGATTAACCTTCAACTGAGATCTCCAAGCTGTTTTCAAGTGAAATTCTGGTTTTCTCTTTGCTCCGTGCATGTATGCACATGGTATGGAATCGTACTGCAACAAGCGTCGCTGTGATGCAGCTTTTGCCGGAACATTCTGGAGTCAAACAATTTTGAAAACGCTCTGAAGTGAAAAGCAATATGCAAATGGTTTTAATATTACCTGAGCTATCTTATCGTTTAAACCAAGAATATGAACCACTTCCAGATGCAACGTCAAACTTCCTTGAAAGAAGAATAAAGTTCATTGCAGTGTGGTTTATACTCAGCCAATCTGGCAGATGTTGCTTTCAGTAGTAATAAGTCCTCACCAAGTTAGAAAGAAAACAAACAACATTCTTTAACTTCTTTATCTGGTGAATGACTTTGCTGGTTCACTGCGTCCGAGACAACTGGTAGAAAAAAAACCCCCAAGCCTGTGTGTGTATTTTCAACACTTGTATGTTTTCATACTTGTCTCTCTGTGTTATGGAGAACTATCAATTGTGGTTTCTGTACTACTGACATCATCAATATTTTGCTCAACATGTGCATGCACAGCGTTAAGCCTGGCTGCAGGTAGTCCACTGACACGAATCTGATGATGATGCACAAAATTTTGACTATATGTCGTCACCTAACATAGAAGTTGGATTTCTGTTGAGGGACACTGGGTCCTAAAGGTGAAAGTAGTACCACGTATAATGTCAGTGCATCCGTAGTGCCAATTTGATATAGCACAGTCTGACCCACAGTTGTCATAGGCTAGCTCGGAGAAATTTTCAACAGTTTCTCTATTGGCCCCAATATTTTAAATCAAAGAGCACACTGATTACGCAGGTTATACTACATGTCCTAGACTTGGTTGAAGTCTTTAAGTCATTTCTCATGTACTTGCCCAACTATGAAAAAGACTTACAGATATTCTATGGAAGTTCTATAGAAGTTTATAGAGCTTTGGCAACATTTTGTACAAATTCTATCGAAAAATAAGATCCCGTAGAAGTCTGTGGATTATTTTTTGTACTTGAAGGTGTGATTGTTTATGTGAAAATTATTGACTATGGTGAATGCAAAACAGGTGAGATATACGCAAACCTAGGAGTAACTCTATAGCCGGATAGCTGGATCACGTTCAGCCCCCATTGCGCAGACTCCACTCCTATCTGTTCACCGTAAACGACTGGCAATATTTGCGTTCACTGAACTCGAATAGTTTTTCATGAAATACAAATATATACGCGACAGTTTATTTTTATACGATCCAGACAAGACTTGAATCAAGTCTCTATAGGTCCCTTCAATCGCTTACTCTTTTTTTGTCCTTTTGAACTGGTGACTTTGTGATCTGCAACCCTTTCTCCCAGATGGTTCAGCCGTAGCATCAGTTACAAAAGGATACTGGGGGAGTAACCCCTGCAGGGGGTGAGCTTAATCCACTTGGCCTTTGGTGGACATGTATTGACCATTGTTAAGGCATATAAGACTGGTTGCAGTGTCCTCTTTGATAATTTGTGCGTATCTGTCATATGTACAATTGCCACAGAATCATCCGGTCAGCAAGGCAGTAAGCTGTCTAGGCAAAGTTCTGCACCTATACATAATAAGTCTATAAGTCTACAGGATTTACCCTCCACTGCCTTGTATCTTCCTTGTGAATAACAAGTATTTCAAACACCTTTGCAGTGTTACTGTGTTACGGTGCAGTGAGGCTGAACAAGCGAATGAAAAACGATTCACGGCATTCCTCTTCCGATGATGGGCATTTTGGCAAGGGTAATGAATGACATGACAAGGACAATTATCCCATCAGTTCCAGCAGTGGTACATGTCTGAGATAGCACGGACACTGGATGAGACATAAAGCATTTCTGGGGGAAAACAGGTGTACCTTTTGATAATGTTTTCATTATTGCTGTTCCAAAAACATAGACACTTTCTTCTTCCACTTCTTCTCTGTAGCATGTGTGAATTACAAAACAGCCGCTGTGCAAAGACGATGCATCAAAAGTACAATGTTATTAAAGTACTAACAAGTGAATTCCAGGCCAGACTAAATTTAGCTGTCAACAATCACACATTGGACAGCGTACAAATACAGGCTAATAAGTTGAACACTGGGATTTTGACAGAGTTTTTGGGAGAAGGACAAGAAATAATATTTTGCAACAGATAAACGACAACAGAAAGCAGGTCAACTTAAAGCTAATAGTTTTACCAAAGGGAAACAACCCTTTGATATAATTCTGTATTTTGTGGATAACACTGGTGCTGACTCTAAAACCCTTTTAGGCTTGACCAGTTTTTCAAAACCTAGACTTTGGTCCTGATATCAGGATATTTGACATGAAAGGGTTGGAGAAGAGTAACCCTCACATATTTCATCATGAAAACTAGCTCATGTTTCTTTCCTCCCTAAGGGAAGAACCATTTGATTTCAGCAGAGAGGGGAGTGGAGGTAATGTGTATGTCAGCAGGTTTTTTTCATCATTTTTAAGCAAATTTTTTCTATTGTCAATCCTCCACCCCCACCCAAAATCAAATGGTTTTCCCCTATTCTTGATAAAACTGACTTTATAGCCACTGCTTTGTTGTAAAACAGGATAGATCCAGTGAAACATGTATGTTTGTGTAGCGAGTTTACGATAGCATTTTGGTAGTCTCAGATTTTATTGCCAGTCAAAGGTTAGGGGACTTTATCTGAAAAAGGGAGATGGAGGCATATAGGGAGAGAAATACAGATTAAATGTTCTTAGTACTGTCAGAGAGAGATAGCCAGTTAAATTACTCAACTGTTATCTAAAACAGAACTGTATAGAGGCTGGGTCAGTCCAGGATTTCAGCATGCCTTTAGACGTACAGTCTTGTTGATAATGCAGAGAAAATTCCACAAGTTCAAAGTTTTAGCTTTGTACATTTGTAACCTCCTAATAGCGCTGATCGCAAATGACGTCACTGTTCTCTCTCATTAAAATGCATAAATAAACATTTGTCCAATTTTCCGCATAAACGACAAAAATAAAACCTGCGAGTGTTAGAATGGCTATTTAGCCTTATTCGTATGAATTGATGACTGAGACTACAAGCTGCAACAACAGCCGCGCATACAACGACAAAATTTGTCCGAATTTCAGCATATTTGTCTGAAAGTCGCGCGTGTGCAGCTATATTTAGTAACAAACCCGAAATCGCGATCAACGCTATTTATGTTGTTGTTGTGTTAATTAACCCTATGAGTGCCAATGTCATTTGTTGTCACCTTTATAAGATATAAACGTGAAAATTTAGTTTTCAGGTCCAAACTTTTTTCAGATTTTTCTCAACATTTTGTTCGAAAACTGTACCCTGTGGAAAGTGATGTCCATTTCATGGTCCAAACTTATCAAAAGAATTACAGAAAAATTCATAAAATTGGTAAAAGGTTACACTTTGTTGGGAATCAATCTTGAATTCACCATTCCTGTTAGATTAATTTCTGCAAGTTTTGTCAAAATTTTCATACAAATATTATTTTTGCATATTAATGATAGACCTATGACATCATTGGAAATCAGTCCTCCTGCAGATGCAGTGTGTTTCTGGTAGCACTGTGGCAAATTTGCATAACAATTGTTATGTTAATGAATTTCTATTGTTTTACCAACATTAAAGGGCAGAGGCCACTATGCTTTTATTGGCCTTGGGAGAAAACTGAAATGCATATTTAATAATCTCAAAAGAGAAATACTGTTTGCATTTTTAGTGTGTTTCTGGGCAAGTGGACTTTTACGATAAGAATTAATACTCCAAATCAAACTTGTAAATACCAGCGTACAGAAAAATCCTATCAGTATTGCAACTTAATCAGTGTTTTACATCAACATATCAGAGGTTATTCTAAGAGAGGGGTAGAAAATGAAAAAAATGATTCAATGTGATTCTCTTCTGGTCTTGGTAAACTGTGTCAAGTGCCAATTATCATAGCAAGGAAAAAATGACCACCAAGAAAGAGGTTTAGATAAAATATGACATACATGTTTCTTCATCTGTTGTTTTCCTCTGCAAGCACCAGCAACATGTACCAGTTGTATTATGCACCAAGAAGCCAAACAGACACCATTGCAAAAGAAACAACGTATAAAACACAACAATTGAATGAGTCTGTTGTCTGAGCCTGCACTGTCACACTCTCTGCCTGTGTACTGCATCATCCCCTGTGTATGCTAATTAACCCTACATTGTCCTTGGTACCTCAGAAACAAAAAAAAACAGGCAATAGTATTGTCCTGATGTTAGTTGGCCAGACTGCAGCCTGTCATTCAGATTATGGCCCCAGGCTCGTGTCTCTTGACCATGTACTTCTTTCACGGGACATCAAAGCAGTGGCGTAATAACCAGCTCAGTGGATGTGAATTGTGCCTGAATAAAGAAGAAATTTACTGTCAAAACAAGCTCGCATACCTGTTTGAATATTACAATTTACTTTGTTGGTGGTTGAAACTATTGCAGTTTTCTCTCATCCATAAAGAAAAAGTTGCTGTAAGACCAGAGTCCATTGGAAAAAGTAATTTAATCACAGAAATAGGATTTCATAGTCAATCTAGAAAATTTATGTTTGTCATGTCAAACCATTTTAATGTTTCTTTTAAGCAGACCAGAAAATAATTGTTTTGATTGTCGCAAAGGCATTCCCTGAGGCGCTTTCTGCCTTTTATGTTTTATGATATCAGTGACATGTCAATCATACATATATACCAGTATATACAAATACGTGTACAATCAACGTTTGCCTAACGGTCATCAGCCACTGTATCATTATATAATTTCCAAGTATGTGCAAATCAGTCACCATCACACTTTAAGGTGTTGGGAAAGGGTGTTATAAATCATAGTATGGAGAAGGGGAGTCGTAAATTATTGAAACTGTGCGATGTACCATGGCCTAAAGCACCTGCCTAAAGTGCTTAATACACTGATATGTCTCACTGCTGTCTCTCCTCAGTGTGTGGAGGTACTGTGGTCACATATACAAAAAAAATTGGTTTACGTAGTATGCATCTATTATACAGACAATTTGGCAAGACTGCAGAATACTGGGCCCTTAGTAAGCTGTGGTACAATTAAATATTCAGTTAGGAGGGAGGTATTTTTGTATCTATTGATCATTATTGATCATGAAAGTCCCCAAGACAAGCCCCCCTCCACCATACAAGCCCCCTACCCTTTCCGGTTTGAATACGAGCTAGGATAAGCAAGGGGAAGTTTATGATGATAGTGACAAACTATGAATCAAAATACTGTCAATACTTGACATGTCAATATTTGACAATCCTGATATACTCAGAAAAAAAAAAGTTCTGTTTTTTCTCATTTAATTAAAATCTCTTGCAAAAATGATGTGGTTTGTTGGAAATTCAACAGTTTTACATTGTGTGACAGCCATGTCTTACTTTAATGTCATCTTGAATGTCAGGGCTGTTTTAACCCTTTGAGCGCCAAAGTCAATTTTTGTACCCTTTATAAAATGTAGCCTGATCAAATTTTTTCAGATTTCTGCCAGAAATTTGATAAAAAACTGTAGCCAAGAAATGTGATGTCTGTTTGGTCCAAAATTATCAACAAATTACAGAAAAATTCATAAACATTGGTAAAATGTTACACTAAAATTTTGGCGGGAAAAATTACAGCACTCAAAGGGTTAATCATGTGGTATGTATTGTAAAGACATGCAATTGTATTTGAAAACTAAACATGCAGCAAAGTTCATCTTCTCTATGCTGATTGGATGTTGAAATGGTCACATGATCAACTTGCATCGGTTTTGCTGACATGGAAAACAGGAGAAATACCCTTCAAAAAATGGTTGATCATAAAGAGTGAACAGCAATAAGTTATCACTCAGATAACAGCTTCATGCAGAAACTTATCTTTTTAAAGCATACCAAATAACAGTTCATTTCATGTGAGAAGGTCAGAACAGCTACATGGGTCATGGATTCTCTTGTGATTTTATTGGCTTTTAAAGTCATGCATCCATACTGCAAACTGTTTTGGGCCTTAGGTGGTGACTCAGCCCAACTAATCCCTAATGATCAGATTTACTCTCTTTCTTAAAAACATTTAGAAGTTGACAAGGGGAACCAAAGCTGTCTTGAAGGCAGGAGAGAGACCTCCCTCGGAGGGCCGGGTTTAATTCGCTTGTGTGTGATTTTAAACGCCCAGAAAGTGAGCCTGTTTGTAAGTGAACCGTTAAATCTTTTGAATGGCTGTATTCAATGGAATGAAAGTGTTTTCGGCAGAATCGCGGTAAATTTTCAATGTTTTCACAGTTTTTCGTGAAGGTTATCCATTCACATGTCTCACATTCCATGTTTGCTGTACAGTGGTATGACAAATTGATACTTTGCACGTGAAACTTCAACCCAATGCATGCATTCTGTGGGGAGAAACTCGACCTGACTTTCCACTAGTAATCAACAGAAAGACAAGTTTTTACAAATACGAATGTAAGGAGATCCCCAAGTTAATACATGTGAATTGAAAACTAATATACAAGCTCGCTCAAACCTCAGCGGATACAACCCTTTCTTTGACAGTGTTGAACCAAAATATAAATCCTTGGATTGAGTGAACTTGTTAAATCATTTCAGAATCAATGACAGTGTTCCCTGTAACTTTTCAGAGTTTTGAAACCATTGAGCCAATTTCAAAATTTGTTAAATTTCCTTCAGACCGCTCTATTTATATATATATGGAATTTTAATGAAGCAAAGAACTGTCTTGATGCAGCATTGAGTCAATGTCAATGGCATGTCAAAATGACTTTCAGAACACACTCATCAGGATTGAGTACAAAGACGCGAGTAAAATCATGGCTTGTATGAAAAATTTTCACAAATGTGCATGTAATATGGTAACCGCTTCATTCCGTTTGCATGGCCCCAAGTTACTACCAAGCAGCAGGCAGCATCATTATGTATTGGCTGTGTCAAAATGTCATTTTCTTTCGTCAACTCACAAGAAGAGAGAGGAAAGTCCATACATATCACAACTCACATAGGTATTGCAGGACAATGAAATAGTCGGAATTTGTGTATAGGTACTATTTCAACAGTCTGAGCCGACAGCTGACCTCTCTCTGACCTACAAAGTGTGACTGTACAAAACTTGTGTGAAATGCATGGGCACGTCGGGTCAGTAATCGGACCAGATAATCTGCCCTAGCCATACATGTTGCGTCCTCTCAGCTTTTTGTCAACATGACCCTACAGAAAAGCGAATTCCCATGAACCCATTAAATGTTCAGCTATATTATCAGAACACAGGACAGGCCTGAAAGGTAACGATAGACTGTGACCGTTAAACGTGAATAGTTTGCAAAAAAACACCATTCGGTGTGCATCAGTTCTCCATCTACACTCCGCAATCTCAGTCGCCCGTTGCATATCTGCTCGCAAAATAACTTAAACACGGCTGATGATCTTGTCAGATGCTGCTTGATAATAACATCCGTTACATAGTATCAGAGACATTAATCCTTTGTATATCATAATCAGTCCAAGAAAGGCTTTTTAAACATGCACTCTCAGCCTCTGAAGTATGTTTTCAGTGTGCCACCCGCTTTTTTCAATAAACATCCTGGTCTTGCTTACAACCCTGTTATCCCAACCCGCTCTCGACGACAAAATCTTTCATCTTCTTTTCACTAGACTGTGTGTTTTTCTTTGTTTTGTGAAGCGCTAATGACATTTTCAGTTTACAGTATAAGCTTTGCTTGAGGAATCCTCGGCTGGTATGCTATTCAGTCCAAAAATGTTCCAGTCATTTATTTCATCAGTGTGTATATATGCATCCTACAGATGTAAAGCTTTAACTAACAATCTGATACTCGATGTGCGGGCTTCAGCCAAATCCTCTGACCCCCAGTTCTTAGTACATAGCTCTAACCAAACCAAAACAAACAACTGGATTATTCCAAAGCTCGAGAATGAAAGGGATGGATCTGTTTTCATGACATTTTTGACATAAATTTCAATTAACCACACTCGTTGACGGCTATTTCTATGGAAGCTTAGCTTATTTTACAAT
>LD344624.1:128660-154115 GCA_001465055.1 Ptychodera flava
AATCGTTCAAAGGGGAGTGACCATCAGGCTGATGCCCTTTGCGGCAGAGGCAGGTACTGCAATACTTGCATAAATGAAACCCCTGCACATTACATGTAATTCATCCTTCAGGATTTGTGCACCTGAAACGCACTAGGTCTATTATCTTCATCACAAAAACAACCAGGGTTGCCTAGGGAGCCTCCCTAGCTTTGGAAACCAACTTGACACCCTAGGATCATGATGATAAGTTAAAATTGCTCATTGTGGATCCAGAATTTGACAGTCTTGCCGGAAGTGTTTACTGCATGCTCTATGATCACCAATGCAAGGATGCTAGTACAAGTCAGGTTGCTGGGGAGCTAGGACAGTGCCACAGCTAGATTACGAAATATTTCAAATGCCTCGGCAGATTACAGAGCAGATCGGTTCTGATTGACTTTCTTTATTAAAACGATTTGGGAGTACATCTATTGGAAAGAGATATTTGAACTCCAAGATAGAGACATCAAAGTAATATGCCGACTGTTAACACTCCCGCAGAGCTAAAGAACACCTGTTACATGCATAGATTACATCGAGGAGAAGCTTGCCTCTCTCCAGGGTAGCTGGCATTGACCTCAAGTTTTTTGCCATTCAGTTTTAATTGATACCAAGATTTGACAATTGAGTGAGCACCTCTTGCATGTACCTTGTAAGCTGAATTCCTGTTATTGTTGCAAAAACAGTGAACAATTTGCAAATGATAAGATAGTTGATTCCAATCTTAGTCCATCCACTGTCTCTCTACCAGCATGGGTTGTCTTAATTGAATAGGCTGTTTGAGACTCGATGTGCGGGTTTGATAGCCTTTGGAATCACACAGCAGGAAACAGTCAGTGTAGGACTCTGCTGTAGTTTTTGTTGAAGTTTTGACTTTGACTTAATTGGTTTTTTCCCCTACAAGTCTTGAAGGGCATGGCAAACTAACCGCAGTCCCAAATGCTGGAATCTAATACCCTGATGAGAATCTGAAACCTACAATGTGAACACCTTGACTGTGTGGATGAAAAATCTTTGAAGCAATAGCCATACAAATGTTACCATGAACCAGTTCATTAATTCTGCTGTTTTAACAACTTGTTTTCACCCTGTCAATATAATCAGCCTTATTGTTGTTTTGACTTTATTTGAAATGCATATGAAAGGATAATACATGTAAATTTGTTTTCTGACCACGTTCCCACAAAGACAAAGAAAACATGTTTTTCCAAAACGTTCCAGATATGTACCAAATATTTTGAAGTTCCGTAAGCTTGCCTTTCAGTGCACTTTCCAGTAGTGTTACGCTGTTCATAAAGTACAGTCTTTTGGTCTACTCCCAAAACAAGTCCCAGTGCTGTATATTCTTTATTACCATTTGTAGCGTCAAATGCGTCAATTTCACATATGAAATATAGTGCAGGAAATAATTTTTAGGGTCAGAAAAATAGCTATAAGCTAATCAAGTCCGGCCCCATCTCTTCAATGCTTGCATTTCACATGTGAATTTTATAGCACTGAAGTGACAGTTATAATAAACAAACTTTTACACAATTTTGTAATCTTGTAACAGCTCTTGTCTTACAGTAATGATTTTATAAACTGATGTGTTGATGTGCAAATCTTACCAGCAAGGGGTAAATTGTTTCATAACTTTGCACCAGTGCAAGAAATCGCAAACTGACCCAGAGTTGTACGTATTTTGAGCACAGGTAGATTCACATTAAGGTTGGATCTGGTATCATAAAAGTTTGAGCCTGGTATCATAACAGTGAGCTACAGTCTTATTATAATCAGTCAAAGACACTTATCATTACAGCTTGTTAAGTCAGGTGTTGTTGTTGACAAACAAATTTTTTTCTGGACTCAAATTCACTGAACAATAATGTTGCATTATCATGTGGGCAAGGTAAATAGCATACATTAGTACTTCGGCATAAATTCAGGGATGAATGAGAAGTATATCTGAAAAGACACAGCTGTTATCCTATTCAGATTAATTTTTATCGAAGGAAATGATCATAATTGTCAGAAAACATCTCCAGCTTTTTCATGTACATGCACTGTTGTGACAGATACTGTAGTTGGTCTCCTGGCTCTTAGTTCAAAATATTTACCGTTTTTGACACCATTGTAGGCCAAATCCTAAGTTATCAGTTGTGAGTGTGGACCTGTTTACATAGAATTGAGGATGAAGAGGTTAATTCACATCACATGAATAGAAAATGGAAGATGGGGGTCGCATATTTCAATGTTATTATTTAAAGAGGTCATATCAAGTATGTCAGCACATAAAAGGCTGAGTTGTCCAAGTTTGTTTAAAATTACATCAAAATCTTCGTCACTGAAAGAGATTTTAGGGACTTTGAATGACACAGAAATGTTATCATCCATACCTTGACAGCAAGATGTTCCACTTCTTTCTTGTAAGAGGCTAATTCAAATTTTAAAAAGTTAATTTTTTTGCGGATTCCAGTGCTTTGTATCGCCTAACTACAAGACAAAGCCGGTGTGTGTCTGGTGCCATGATGTTGGCCATCAAAGAGAATGGTCAGGTAAAGAGGCTTTTCCAAGCAGCATGTTTTGCTTTTAATCCGCTGTGATCAACTCAAGTAGAAGCCAAGTCAACTTGTGCTTTGTCCGCGCCAAAAAATCAAATTACCATAGCAAGGTGGCAGAGAAGACATGATTAGCTGTACGACCACCCATTCTGAACATTTTGCAGACAAAGAGACAGTTTGCCTCCGAGTTAATGGTTCTCCAAAGACATCAAGTGAGTTCAATATTCTCTGGACAGTGAACTGTCACTTTTTAAGAGCATTATTACTTTTTCTACCATTGAAGACTGACAATAAGAGATCTTCCCTTCCCATGCTGAACAAAATTAATGAAGATGATGGGTTTTGCAGTTGTAAAGTGTTTTCCCCAAGCGACTGAGCTGAGCTGATTATGGTTTATCCTTCTTTTCAAAGAATATTTAGTCACTCAGCTTCTTATCGGCAATAAAATGTTTTTGACAGTGGGATAGGCGGTTGATGGGACAGATTTCTGTTTTTCACAAAAGATGGAGTTTAGCGTAAGTCTTTTAAAGAGCAAGAGTTTTTCTCCCTGGTGGCCTTCTACCTGTGAATGAAAAGTCGATCCGCATTAATCCGACACATTAGCCATTTACAACCTGATCTTCAATAGGTGTAAAATGACAGAGAGTTTTTTTCTCACCAAGGAAATGCCCCTCAACTGGTTTCCCCCTCCTTGCGACCCTCAAAGCCCAGGCATGTCCCCTTTTGTTGACCATTTAGAAAGGTTTGTTTGAGACTCCGCCGCCTACTGTCTTGTGAGAGTGTTGGTAATTGTAGGAGAGGTGACTTGAAAATGGTTCCCAATAGGAACTGCACATTTCATTTAGGTTATAAGACAAAAACTAATGGACACAGACCTTTCATGTTCAGCGATTCAATTGACAACCTTCCACTTCTTAAAATTTGATGTACATTATTATCTCTTTTACCGTCCTCAAAAGTTGTCATCAATGATTTCCCCAATTACAGTCTCCACATTGTCCCAAGGTCAGGTATTGGTAGTGACAGTTGGTTCCGCTCATTATACAACAGTTAAGGGTATGTGGTCTTTCCTATTGTTCAGTGTTGTGTCCCCCTCAAGGTAGTGGCTACACCGTGAAATTGGTGTGATGTGTGTGCTCTGACCAATGTATAGTGTCTTCTCTTTTCTTTGTTACTTTTCAAGGACAATTGTACAAATTTAATACCTACACCACCGTTGTATCCATGAGCTGTAATGAGGTTGGAATATTCTGTACTGGCATCTATTGGCATGTTTGATCTGTTTCAAAAAGCTGTTGGATTTTGCCTAGCAGCAGATTGAAAGCTCGCACTTTTAATAGGACTTCAAATGAAACCCCATGTTTGTAATTGGTTGGTTGGCTGTCCACAGGTATTTATTGAGATAGGAAAAGGTTAAACTATTTAGTAATTACTGTTGGCTTGAGGTTAGTTAGTGTCACTGCTTCCATTATTTCCGATGACTTTTTAAATTTGACAGGAACAAAGTACATCTCATATTGAATTTTTTTTTGGTTTCCATGTGACTTCAGATGTTTGGGAGACATCACAAGGTCAAAGTTCACAGTGAATTACTCACATGTTACTTTGAAGTGATTTTGTTAAAGTGTACATTTTAAGGTGTTTTAATTCATATACGTTACCACTGCTGGTCGATATAATCACAATATCATCATTGGTCTGAATAGCCATAGCGTATAATCATTTGTTGGAAAGATTCCAGTATTTTGATGCAGAAAACTGGACCGAGTCAAAAGTCCATAGCAACACATTAGCACATTGCCTGATATGTACATAAGTCTATGTAAAGCATATTGAGTAAGCTGTATGCCACGTGGAGGTTGAGAAATAATGTGAAACAAAGTCAAAATGTTTTGTACTCATGAGTTTGAAAGAAATTGTCTTTGTAAAGTTTCCTTGAACCACTGAGGTACAAGCAAGCCGTTCATCATTTCCTTTGAAGAGCATATAAATTTCACAGAAAGCATTTCCAGGTAAGTTTGTAAGCAGGTGCATGCTTTCTTGAAAGGGTGAGTCAAATTCATGCTGACGAAGTCACTGGGGTTCGATCCCATGCATTGATCACAGTCCCCCCCCCTCCAAATGTGCGGGATCAAGGAAATTATGGCAACAACTGTTATTAAGGAAAGATATACATTACTACCAGTACAAGGTAGTCTGGTATCTATATGTTTTGGGCTTTTTTCTGAGTGTCACACCAGAGAGATTCTAGACTTATCAATCTTGACATGGTCTGTTTAGAGCCCTTCTCTATGGACTCTACCATGAGAACCTCTCATAGTGTTTACATAGATTTTACCCCAAAACAAAGGACCAGAGACAGATCAAGAGCTTTGATGGTGACCTTTGTCCCCGCCCACTACAGTGTGGTAAAGCCCTGAAATGGGATCAAGCTATTTACAGAAAATACAATAAACTGTCATGTAAAGTGGTCTGCAGCCGGCCATTGCTTTTGACTTTTCAGTGGTTTACCTCAGTGTAATTGAGAGGAAACAGTTAGAAAAGTTTATTTTTCTGTCAGATGCATTAATGGAGTAGTCAACATCCACTTTATTGTCAGCATTTGCCTCCGGGAGTTTAATTACTGGTATATTTCTTCGATGAACTCTATCAGAAAAAAGAGTCATATCATGAGTTAGTGTAAACTATTTCATTTGAAAAGAATCTAATCTAAGAATCTAAATAAAGATATGGAGAGTAATACTATACACTTTCACCAATATCTTTCACTAAGTTAGGTACACCATAAGAGTGTAAATCTTTTTTCTTCTCTGTCAGTTTTCAGATGGAGCAAACTTTCCAATTTAACTAAGATGCAAAACACCGAGTTCACAATTTTTCATCATGCAAAAAGATAAATGGAATAAGCAAACACTTTGATTAAGGAAAAGTTTCCACAGTTTCTGCATGATCAGCTCTAATCTCATTAGAGAAATAAAACAGCAAACAAACACACATCATCCGTACATTTGAAGGTGCTCATGTTGCATTTTGCAAGTCTTGAAACTGAAGACATATTAGTCTCAGTTTTCTGTGAACTGTTTAGGCCCTTCAGTTTCAGTCTTCAGGCTCCACTTGTGCCAATCGCCACAAAATACTAAATATTATGAAAGATTTGGATACATTTGTAACTCTACTCCCTGCCACCCACAGTGTCCAATACAATCCTACAAGCGTACAGCCTAGCGGGGTTAATCTTCACATGTCTTTCTGCATCCTTGTGCACTTTCAACATTGAGCTGTTTATTTTTCAATCCCAATGTACAAATATGTTTCTTCTTGTTTTAATGACTGAATTGGCCGGAAGTGCTCCTGATAGGCACTTAAGTCTTGTACAGTAAAAACATTTCTGTGAAATTCACACTCAAGATTGTTCTGTTCGGAATGTGGAAATAACTTTTGGCTGTAGATAAAACTACTTTGTTATTCTGTTGTTTTACCCGGTGACATTCTTACATTTCTTAGTTTCAGTGTTATTATTACTGGCGATAGAGCTAATAAACTTTACATTCTGTTTCTTGAACACTTCCTTCAAGGTAGTAAAAAGGTAAACCCACAGCCGACAACCGTGAATGGGTGCCTTTGTGCCAACATTTTGTAGCTGTCACTTTCTCTGCTTCATCACTCTCTCTTTTATTTCTCAGCTTATAGGTCCACCCACCCAGTTTTAAACAGTGGAAATCTATCAAAGTCAGGTGGTTAGTTAACCTAACCCTAATCCCCCTGTTAACTTGCCCACAATCACCATCGATAATAATGGGTTTTGGCTGAACAGTGGTGGTGAAAGGGAAAGAAATGGATTTCAAAACAGTGAAAACTTTACTGTGACTGATATCATCAAGTCTTGAAATCCTACTTTGAAATAGTTGAGCAGGTGCATGGACATGCATACACCATTATCAATGTGCCCATAGATGATGGTCCTAGTTAAAATAATTTAAAAGTATACTTTAGAAGTATATCAGGAAACGCACAATCAGTTCATTTCTGGTATTGAATCAGGTAAAACTACATGACTGTATATGCAAAAATGACTTTCCTTGAACAGTTAGGGATAGTTTCAGAAAATATTTGCTAAGTATCCAATTGATTAGGATTAATGGACACTATGTGAAATATAATCCAGTGTGAAATGTCAATGTTTCAATGATTTGAAGTGATTTAGAGTGTGCCATATGGCTAACATTGGAAGGACTTCGAAGGACAGTGAAGAGGTCTGTTTGTGATAGAGAAGAGACTGCCAGTAATGGCATATCGCCTTATCTGCAGTGGATGTAATAAGGCAAATATTACTGTTTTCCAACCATACCATGATAGAGGGCTACTCTGTCTTCCAACTTGTCAGAGAGTCACATCACCATGAAGTTGGATTATTTTCAAGGAAGTACAAATATGTATTTAGCCAAAATAAATTTTTAAAAATGGTGTAGCCGTGTTGTGAGAAATGAGAAAAATGAAGGAAAGAAAGAGTACTGAAGGAAATGTGGAGAAAAGCAGACAAAGTTTGAAACTCAAGAGGAAAAATTGTGTTCAAGAGAAGAAAATTTTGATGATTGTTCTCAAGAATGAGAAATCGAAGTTTTTTTGTTATTTTTTTGTGTATTTTTTGAAAGCACACTTTTGAATAATGCAGAAAAGATTTGCTGGTTCTGCTCTTAATATAACAGACAGAGCAACAGTGATGTTTGATAATGTTTTGGTTGTCATGGTGTAGTTTCCGTTGGTAGTAACTTTGTAGCACTGTAACCAGTGAACAGAGCAAACAGTGTTAAGTCCATCAAAATTGAAATTCTGTCTCTTAGAATGCAAAAACCAAACAGGCGACGGATCCTTTGGTGTCAAATGTAAATAGATAGACAGAAGGTCAGAGTTTTTAATAGGTCTTTGTGTTTGACCCATGCAAACACCGAACCGCTGTTTCAGGCACGCACCGTGAACTTCCAACAGCAACCATAGTGTGGATGGTTTCCAACATTGGTCACAGAATGACATTGCCAAGTATTGTACTGTTTGCAATTGTGTTTTGAAGATGTCTGAGTATGAGTTGAAAGCATATGTTGTAGAGCCTTCCAACTTTCAAAGCAAAGTAGACTAGTTGAATCTAAGAGATTCCTCTGATATTTCACAATGATGACTGTGAATAACTGTATAACGTGCTGAAAAGTGTGCAAAAACTTTGGCAGTACCTGCCAGCGGCACATGTCAAGCTCCTTTCACCTGAATATTTTATCATCAACAATGTAAAACAGAAAGGTTGCTGAAGTTTGACTTTCTTACTGTTCCATACATCGGCCCACACTTTCCACTCTAAGGTTACATCGGCCCACACTTTCCACTCTAAGGTTTTATTGACGCATCACTTTATAACTTGTAAATTTATGGGAATGGCCAAAAACTTGGCAAATACATGATATTGGTAACATGTCAGTTTTATGTCATGCGGAACAGGTATTGATGAATCACTTTAACATCAGCAAATTAAGAAAATGCTGATTGATTTCGAGAATTTCAGTGTTTGCAATTATATAGTAAAATACACAGGACAACTTACTGAAATTGAAGGACTTGAAGCAGTTCAAGTTGTTGACGTAGCAAAAGCTAGCGCATGAAAAATGCATAAGGTTATAAAGTTATACATCTAAACCATTCCACCCCACATACCCACTGCCATGTAGACCCAGGAGCAAATGAAGGGCAGTTGATCTCCAATAAAGTATAAATCACAGAAAAAATTTTCGATTGCAGTCATAACTCATCAACAGAGTATTTATTCATGCATTAAACATAACCTGACAATTTACTTACCTTCTAGAAATACCTGTTGCTCATTTACACATGGGTTAGTTGAACGTGAAAAATTTCCATCGCAATCAACATTCACATGGACACATCCCGTATATGTATACTATAGACTGGAGATTGCTTATACTCTAATGATCTATCCATGTTACACTGTGTGCTGTGAATGCAAAAACTCTCTTGTGTTCTTCGTTGCTTTCCGGATACCAATCAGTTGATGCTTAGCTTGTCCCTTGCAAACCACACACAGCACTGCTAATTAGACTCATAGGTTGGATTATGATTGACTTCTGCCGATGTTTTCCCCAAATTTTTCTGGCCAGTGATTTCTGACAAAACATGGATATGCCATGCCTCTTGGCCAGGCATGCGCTCAAGTGAGCGTGAATAATGTCTGCGGCTCTCACTAACAATGGTAATAAGTTGTTGAAACAATTGGCTGCAACGGGATCATTCAATAAAGAAGATCAGTCATTTGCCGACAAATAGTGAATTGTGAAAAGGAGAAAAATGGTTATTGTAATTTGGATATGTTAGCCTCATTGATGAATGACCTACATGACATTTTGGAACAAATTGACATGCAAGATTTTAAAGGCAACAGGTGGAATGATTTCATTGCAACTGTTTATTTGTATGCATTTTCAAAATGTGGATTGTGTTCATGTCTTGAATTGCAAGTATTAGAGTACATTACATGATTAGAAGCATGATATGAACCCCCAGCACATGCATGCCACCCTGCCGTGTAAGCTCCTCAGGCAGTTCTTACAGCTTCTGGGAAGCCCCACCACAAGTTTTGCCAGTTCCGTTGCCTTTAGCATTTAATAATGGATCGAAAGCCTTGGGGAAGACTTCTTTCCCAATTAATGGTCTTTGCTGTAGTAGTCTGAAAGAAATGCAAAAGTTCATTGTGCATTACTGTCCTGGGTAGAGACAGACTATGAAAGCTGATAGTTACAGTAACCCTTTGAATGCTGTCATTTTTCCCACCAAAATTTTAGTGCAGTATTTTACTGATTTTCTTGAAATTTTCTGTAATTTTTTTGATAATTTTGGACCAAATGGACACCACATTTCATTGGCTACAGTTTCTATCAAAATTTTAGCAAACATCTGGAGTGGTTTATTTCACAAAAGCCACAAAAATTGACTTTGGCGCTCAAAGGGTTAATATTATATGCAATCTCATGATATGACTGAGAAGTACTGAATCCGTGATGCGTGACCTTTACACAACCTTTTGAATTAAGAAAAATAAACCCACCAACAGCAACATTTAGATGCCGGTAAATGGCCATAAAAATGTGTGTGGAGGGTAATTTGGTGTTAATAAACTGTTGAAAGTTGTCTACAGATCAACAAGAAACAAATAACAGTTGGCCCCATCATGGTCTATATTCAGGTTGTGTGATGACAGAAGTTACGGCTGCTACGATGGGTGTGACATGACTCTAGCTTGTTCACAGGTGTAGCAAAGTTCTCAGACCTAATGGCTTTCATAATTGACAATTCACTAGTGCCATGGGCGCCAACTTTATCATATTAGCATCACTGAAATGATTTGAGATACACATCACTACGTCAGTATTATATAACCGTCTCTGATAGTTGTTGTTCCGGCGTCAATTCAGTGATAAAATAACTTTTCCAGCCGGTCTGTATATTATGTCATTGGTATATTGTTCCTGTAGTGGATGTTTTCCATTGTTATGTGTTGGTGAACATTATTCATATAGAGACATATATTCACATTGCAGAGTCACTGCAACTAGCAGCATGATGCCAGACCAGTTTAGACCTTTACATCGGTAAATGTTCATTGTACAGGTCAAAAGGGACCATAGCAAACAACAGGTTCAACCCAAAAGTTGTGGTGGTTGAAGGGTTTTGCCGATGAGTCACTCAGGGTTAAAAAGGATAAGAAGGATTTCACAAAAGTTTTGTTTGCGGACACTAGCAGCAAACATTCATTTCACTTGATTCAACATTATCATTGGTATATGTACTCAATCTATGCCACCAGAGTGCCTCTAGGCCTATTATTTCACCTGTACTAGTCAATTCCCCTCTCCTCTTGTGTTAACATTGTATAACCCTTAAATGTTGCTTCGGTAATCACATCCCCCTTTGAGCCTATTGGTGCCCGCTGAATCCTGATTAAGAGATTTGCTGAAGACAAGTGGAAACTTGATACGAGGAGTGTTTCCAAGTGTTGATAATATTTGTGTTTGACTCTAAACCAAGTCCTACCCTTGGTCAACAAATCTTTCATCCTTGATGACGTACTTCATGTCGTTAAAACCCATTTTTTTGCATTCATTTTCATGTGCCAAATTCCTCAGTTGGCATAGTTTTAATACTGTGAGAGGACGGTAACTGAAATCATCTTTGCTTGTTGCATTGTTTCCTAGTATCCCAATCCTTGAAGTACCATTATACTGAGAGGGGTTCTTTCAACTCTGATCACCATTTTAATTTCCTCTTTGCAATCAAGAATCTGTGGACATTTATTGCTCTGATTTTAACCTATGGCGTCTGAAGATATGGTCTTCATGACTAACAGACAAGGACAGGAGTTATTGTATTTCATATTAGGATAAATACCAACTTGAAGATATTAGAGTCGCAGCCGTATACTTAAGAGTGAGACAGGCGGCAAGACGTCTGTGCTCTCATTGTCGTCCGTAATGGTGACAAAAAGTCTCTGTCATGGCATTAAAAAGCACTCACTAAGTTAACTGAGATAAGGTATTTTGGCCACTAACAAAAACCAGTAAATATGCAAGGCAACAGAGATATCTTCAAAACACAAAGTGTAACTCTTCAAGTCATTCCGTTTCCTAGTTTGCAGGTCAGCTTGAGCCCCATTCTCTCCCATTGAAAACTGTTCGCATGTTTCAAAGTCTTAGGGTGGAAGGGTTACGGGGGTTTAACTATTGAGATTGTGGTCGACTCAATAACAAAAAATGTCAGTTTTGAAATGATAGGGGCAGGTGATTCACTGTTCTGGCCTTGATGACAACTTTTACTTCATATACATTTGCAATCCAACTGAAATTTGGGCCGACATAAAATAATTGTCCGTTTGGAAATAGATTTGGGCCGCGTCCGCACTTATCCACACTTACTGGTACTGGAATTAGGGCCGACATAAATTTACTGTCCTGTGTGACCTCTGACCTGTCAAAGTTCAAAATGGCGCATTTGAATAATGGCATGCTGTTTCTACTGTTCATGATTTTCCTGTTTTACACGTACAAGAAGGACAAATATGAGCACCACTCGCCAGTTTAATTATCGGAAAGATCTTGACTATTTATTGGATGAGCATAGGGTATATGTACGATGGCAGTGGAGAAATAACCAGTGCACGGCATTTTTGACATCATTTTAACCAATGCGTCTCTTACGTGCGCTGTTAATCGAATAGCACAGTCTCGCTTGCTGAGCGAAAATTGATGGGAAGATATAGTTCTGCATACATGGGATGATAAGAACTAGATTGAAAACTTTCGATAAGTGTAAACTTTAGTTTTAGACGCCCTCACGTTTTGTGTGAATAGGGTGGCTAGTTCAACTTCGATCCAGGGCGGAGGCCTGGTCAACTGGGACCAGGGCCGACGTAACTTGTCTACACACACGACTTTGCGTCGGCCCTGAACCCCTTCTTGCTTGGACCAAACTACGTCGGCCCTAGGCCGACGCAGCGTGTCCACATTGGTCATTTTATGTCAGCTCGCGCCCAGCACCGGTGCTATACCCACGCAAAGTTGTCAATCTGAATGACAAATTATGTCAGCTCTAGAAAGATCATGGCAAGTAGTTCACTGCTCTGGTTGTTATTAAATGGTTAGAGGGAAACATAGCAATTTCTCAGCATTTTTTTACAGACTGAATGCTCCTAAGAATGGAAAAAGTTTATTAAAGAGTTTCTACAGAACAGCACAAAATGGTGTAACACCCCCAACACCAACATCCCCAACCCAAAAAAAGAGGTTCTTTTGAGTGGGTCATGTCTGTTTCAGTTTCCAACCATAGTTGTTTGTTTCTGATAAAACTTCCTGGTTTCAATACAGATACAGTTGCAAAGGAGCCGCCACTTTGTCGTTCAAATTGCAGAAAGCAAACGAAAATAGATGTTGTGTGTCATGTGTCTGGCCGCAGCAAGTTTCAAATTGGGACACCTGTGTTATGCTGACAGTGACCATGTCAATACTGTCAACTCCCCATTTTGCAGCTTTCCTGCAGACTTGGTCAACAAGCAAATCTCATCGGCAAACATTTCTTCAATATCAAGTGATCATTCTCATGAGATTGCTGGCTCAAAGTAGCTGTCTGCAAAACAAACATGTAAACATTGGCGTGTAAACACCAGTAGAAGTTTTGTTACTGGGTCCGCTCGGCCCACTGTCTTGGAATGTAAAGCTGTAATGCACCTTGAAGTGAAATCCAGATTGAACACTTGAGAGGCTGCTTTGGTATTGATGTTTTGAACAATTGTAATTGCTAACTGTGGTGGTTTTTGTGTCCAGTAAACTCTCTCATGCCTAACGATTGTAACTGGTCAACTCTGCATCCTCCCGGGATTTTCAAGGAATGATTCAATGTCATGTTTTCTGTAACTTCTGCTGATTGAAAAAAGTGTTTGAGTTGATTCCCAGTTGTGCAGTTTGTGGCTGCGTACTTGCACCTTGAAGGTCTCGTATTGTCTGTAAGTGGTGTGTTTAGGATGGAAAATGAAACCTTCTCATCGCTTTCACCTGAAGTATTCAATTTCAAAAAAAGAAAGAAAATTACCTTTGAATTTTAATTGTAACCTTCTCTTCGGTATCCTTCAACATTGAACAATGCTCAATTGCGTCTGTCTGTCGGCATTTCTGTAAGATGGATCTCTCTTAGCTGGGTAGAATTTGTCATTTATGAATCCCATGGCAGCAATTTCCTGCCAAGAATGAGACAAGATTGCCTTCTTTGAACGGCACTGATTACCCATTGGAGGTTAATCGGTCAGCCCTTGATGCACCTTTCATGACTTACATGAAAGGTTATACCTCAGATGATGAAACCTTGCAGAAAATATGTAAGCTTTTGTACTGAGGGCCAAGTCAGCTGAGTTGGTTGGGGAGGAGGTGGTGAGACGGTTTGGAACAAAGGGATGTTTCAGATGCCATGCATGTATCTAGACAGAAACGTGTCCAAAGCCACAGATTTTTGATGAACAAGAGAAGAGTCCTTCCAATTTCAAGGATGTCTCAGGAACGATGTGTCGTCGGGTTGACTATACTATAAAGAGGGAACTTTAAAATAACCTTAAAAGGTAAGAAAGGATATACAAAGGCTGTGAAGTTGTAGATTTTCGCAATCTTCATGTTTCGCTGAATTGCAAGTTAGATTGAAAGGATCTACAGTGATCATTTTAAATTTTGTTTTTGTAGCCCTGGTCTATGTATTGATTGTTTCTCGAGTGAAAAAATCTACTTACCCATCAGCTGGTAGCTTCAAGGCTTGGCTGGTAGTTTTTGACTTCTAGAGTAGCCCAATGGACTTGTGAATTGTTATACTAAAATGTTAACCAATGAGCAATTGGAATCTGAGCTTGGGCTGGTGATTTTATTTGGCTACTGTTGTGTAGACTAGTGGATCTGAACATGATTTGCTCACCCCAGGTTTCTGTTTTAAGCACTCAGGGACTTTAAAGATGTATATGCACTTTTTGAACGTGTTTGATGAATTTTGTCGACGTTGGTATGAAACTGAATTTTTTTTCAAAAGGTTACCTGCACGAAATGATGATACACTTTGAAAGCCAGAAGAGAAAGATCCAAAAGGTCTTGTCACGGACATCATTTCTAAAAGAGGCACAGCTGAGGATTGACAGTTTTAGGCTATTACAAAGTGGGGACATATAAATTTGTAACTCTATTCAAATATTTTTCATACGCTGCAATCCTTTTCATTGCAAAGTGCTCAATTTTGTTTTTCTTTTAACTGTTTGTTAGAATGTTCGCTCTCTGTTACTGAAGTCCGGAGATAACAATATGGGATGGTTGCGGAACGACACTGGGCTACATGGTAACCATATATGCCATAGTATAACTGCACTCATTTACCAAGGTGAATCTCAATAAAGTGACGGGGGATATAGAGTAAAATGTTTTGGCTTGCCATTCTTCAACAAAACTCTGATGAATGTTTGCTTGTCATGTTCCACTCAAAAATTGCAGGACATGTCCAGACATGAAAAAGATACACTGATGTTGACATCAGTGAATTCCATTATGTCTTATAAAGCTAGAACAACACTTTTCTCTGGAAGATGTTTATCCTAGACACTCCGTTAGTGTCTTTTCAGGATGTTCACAGACATCCTCTGAGTGGCCCAGTTCCTCAGTTGAACCCCTGTCATAGGTCCTTTTTCACAATTTATGTCTTCAGAAAGTAAATACAGAAAAGTAGGACAGGACAGTGACTCCAATTTTTACATTCTGTCAAGTTTTTTTTTCATATGCCATTGAGCACAGATGAAACAATCATTTAGTACTACAATTTAATTACTTGCCATGATAATGAAATATTGATGTGTATCAGACGCATATCTGAAACCTACAGCTTTAAAAGACTTTCTTTCCCTGCACTAACACTTGGATGATCCTCGTACAGTTAATTGAGTACTCCACTTTCTCACACACTGTTGCTATCATCTGCTGGAGCAGCATAAATTCTGTGGCCTCCAACTCTCATCAACTCATCCCTCATCAGTTACTTGTCAATCACTAGTCATGGTGACAAAGCCATTCCAAATACCCCATCACAGTTACCTCATCTTTTGGTTAATCTGTTACAATTGTACATCGACTTTGCATCAACTTTGCCCGGAGCAGTTTTAAGCCACCGTCAAGGTCGGGATCATTTGATCAGATTTCCCCCCACTTGTTGACAACTCAACTGGAATTAATCGGTCATTGTTAAAGATGCAATGTGTTAAAGTTATTTACTTTTGTGGCCATGGGCTGAAAGAGAAGTTTCACCTCAGAGATTGACTTTTAACATGAGATGAATGCTTTTGGTACACACTGTCCCATTTAAGGATTGTGTGACTTTAAGGCTTTAAAAACATCAAAGTATCATCTGTTCTAAAGATAATTATTTTCATGGAAATCAGCTACTCAGTATCGGCATTCCTAAAATTGTCATTTGCATCTTTTTTTCTAATTTCTTTGGCAGTGATCGTTATCAAATTAAAATACCAGCACAATATACAGATTTTGTGGGGAGAGAGAGACAGACACAGACACAGACAGACAGACACAGACAGAAAGACAGATGCATGCATACAGACAGGCAGACACAGACAGATACACAGAGAAGGGGAGATGGAGAGAGGGGGAGACAGACAGTAGGGAAGAGGGAGAGAGATTTGAATATTCAAGACTTTCTTTCACCAATGACACATTTTGCATTGACTAATCCAGTGATATTGTATCAGTACTGCGAATCCCTTCCCATTGAAATGGGGAAAAGTACTCCAAGCTAATGGAGTAACCCTTGGAATTACACTTGCCATGACATATGCCAAGATAATGTCAACTTTTGAAATATCTAATAGTAATAACATGTAAATCATATGTCAATATTTGTGTAATATTTCATTGAATCCCACTAGCTGTACAATAAACATCATGCAATACTTTATAATTCATGAAATGACCTAAATCTGTTTCTTTTCAATCAAATTGATTCATTTTTAAAGCTGAAGTTGAGCATGAAGTCATATCGTGTATATGCTATAAGCAGTGTCAGGATGTTGAGATGTGCCATCCTTATCCACACATATATTTCATGGTTGTAAGTTTGTGTATGCTTTGCCTATACAGGTAAACTTTTGAACATACCAAGACGGATGTATTCATGAGATTATTTAATACGCCAAATGTGCACACACATTTATTAGTAAATGCACAATTACCAATAGTTGCCAACACTATATATTTCTCACTTTACTTGACCATCATTCCTGATACATCCGCCTGCATACAGTGGTAAATCTCTCTGTAGGGTTGGAACCAGCCATCAATCTTAAAGGTTTAACTTTGTTTCCAGGACACTTGGCTCCCTCATAAAACATTTCATCTGCTCCATATATGCAGCTAGACTGCGGGTCTCTCTTGACTTTTTTATGGTGGGAGGTGGGGGATAGTGGGGTCTTCTAAGATCCACCACCTTACAAGATGCATTTTTAAACAAGTTGTTAAGTTCAAACTTCTTATAATGCCATCAAAATAAAAACTGTCCCTGCAGCAGCTATCCACATTTCATCAGAAAGTTCTGTTGAATGTTATAGGAGAAGCCATAGATAACTTTGTAGATATTTTGAGACTTTTATGTGACAGACTATGCACTGTACCAGGAATCTATTATTATCTTTGCTTATTGCAATCTCTATAAAGTAAGGTACAGAGAAATAATATGAAATATGACAACAAGATACCAGAAACAGCAATGAAGAAAAGTGACAATGATGTAGTATTTGTTTATTACCCTTGTCCTGTCTCCTACAGGGGGCCTTGTCAGCATGACCAATACATTGCTGCCCAGTGTTTGTTTTGGATGTCATGTTCAGTGTTGTGTGTTTACGAGGCAGAGCTTGGCTTTTGACCACACAGAAGATGTACTTTGAGTCTTGATATACGACTGCACGAACAAGTATATTGTGATGGTCAAAGTGCGCGACTGCTTCTGCCCACGTACAACCTCGCAAACTGTTGTAATGGTAGTGTTCCTTGATCAGCAGGTAGCTCCACAGTTTATGGTAAGTTGAAAAAAAGGACAGAAACAGAGCCTTTAAACTTCCTTTATTTGTCTTTGAGGACAGTGGAAAAGATTTAAGGGCTTTTGCCATTCACAAGAAAAGTTCAACTAAATGCTGTCTCATCAATTTCATTAGACAAGATTTCTTACTGTTGAAAGTATCATCTGTTGATGGGTAAAATAGGTCATTCACAAATAAACCTGAAAGTTTTTCATAGCCTCTTCAGTATCATCAACAGTCATTTTTCTTTTTGGTTTACGACCAGCAGTTGTGTAGTACTTGCTACTTTTACCATCAAATTTCGCCTTGTCATGGGGAAGTATTAAGTATATCTGGATCCCACATACATAAAAGTGCGGAAGACTGCTGGATTGTCAACACAGAAAATGTCAAGATGTCAAAGCTTTCTGTGTTGGAATTTGTTTTAAAAATCACTCAACAAGGAAGGCAAATTCTATTATCTGGACTAAAATTCAGTTGTCAGCAATTTCACTTGTCAGACATTTCTCACACTGAAGTTTAACGAAACAAGAAGTTAAGCAACTGTTCTCTTGGAAAAAGTTGATTTATCCATCAGCGCTATCCAGCACATCTTGAATGCTTTGGTCTTGCCCTGGGGGTATTGCTACACCCATATGGTTCACACTGATAACAAAGCGGGTCAAAATCACTACCACAGTACACATCTCATCAGTTTTTTAGGTCCCTCTGAGATTTGACATACCACTTGAAGTAAAGAGACATTCCATCTCATGGAGTATGTTGTGTGAAATTTTGGGGGTAATTACACCGTGCAAGTGGTAACCCCTATCAACTGTGCTCAATTCTAGTGTTATCAGTGAGACTGTCTATTGCCAACCAAGAGAGTCTATCGATGGCACACTATTCCACAGGCCTCTCACTTCAGCCGTATCACCCCAAAAAACATCCCTCTGGCCCCAGACATCTATGCGAAATGTATCGCCTGCAGAACGTACAGTATCTTCTGTAGATATGCAGACCTCTGACTTCCATGCTCTATCTATTCTGCATGGAGATATTTCTGTGGCCTCAGTCTTGCATGATCTTATCGATGGTCGTTTTGCTTTGAATCGGGCCATCAAGTCCTGCAAGTCTTTCAAAGCATGCACACCAAAAGCAAAAGTGCCTTTTATTTAACTGTATGTGTAAAATCATCAAATTCTTTCTGTATACTTGCCATGCACGATAGAAACATCAAAACACTTCTAATGAAAGAAAGTACACTCTTAAAGTTGGCATGCGCCTCAAAAGTGAAAGATGTAAACTGTTGCTCAAACTTTCCTAAATGACACTTTTAACCGTTTGCTTACCAAATCGAGAATTAAAATTAGGGTCATCATGCAAAATTTAGTACTAGAAAAACAAATTGCCTATCAATTATCGATATTTGAAATTTATAATGGCCGCCATTCCCATGTAACCTCTAAGTAGAAAAATAAAATTTTTGATTTTTCGAAAACTAGGATGATAAAAACTTTTCCAACACCAAGAGCTTTAAAATGAGCCCCAACAAATGGTAGATCAGAAAAGAATTGTAAAAGTTGAGAGTCCAAGTATCTGTCCCTGAGGCGCATTCTACCTTAAAAAACAAGCAGCATGCCAAAAGCATAACATGGTAACTTATAACAGAGAAAGTGGATCAGGAAAGAGGTGACTGTCTGATTTTTTACGCGACTGTTTATTATTTTTTCAAAAGTTGCAATATTTAGTCAGTGAAGTGTATGGTTTTGCATGTATGTCATCATCAAGTGATGCAGGCACATGGGATTACTCCAGCCAGGCTTTTAGGCAAAGCCCTACTTCTCCCCCACATTGTCCCTATCAAATTTCATATTCCCTGGCTGAATTGGCAGGATCATGGGAGAATTGAGCGAGAACATTAACAAAAACAGCATGCAGGTTTGTGCTGCCCACCGTAGCTCCTTTAAGAGTTGCTGCCAAATCTCACTATTGGAACGAACATCTGATGACTAGCAAGAAACTTTCAAATTGAAAACAGGGGGTTGCTATGGTTGCCTGACCCCAAGACGACCTCATGAGGTCACTACTGATGACCTGATAGTAACCCTACCATCAGTCATCTTGCAGTTGCACATCAGGGTGATGATGCATGCCTGTATTACAAATATGAGAGTGTTATGCAGTGACACTCTCAATAATTGCACACAGGTTGCCTTTCATTCTGACTCGAGGCCTTCTATCCCAGCTCCAAATCATTGATGAAGAACATGATGCCTTTTGGGCTGCAGACTGACTTTTAAAACAGAGTCATTCTTTTTAAGGTAGAATGCGCCTCGGGGACAGAAATTTGGGCTTTCAAATTTTATCAATTCTCTTCCTATCCACCGATTATGGGGGTTCATTTTAAAGCTCTTGGTGAAAGAAGTTTTCACTGGCTTAGTTTTTCGAAAACTGAAAATTTTACTTTTCCCTATAGAGTTAACACAGGGATAGCGGCCATTTTGAATTTCAAATATTGGGATATCATAGGTAATTTGTCTGTCTAGGACCAAATTTTTCAAGGTGATCCCTGCTTTTTATTCTCGCTTTGGTAAGACAAAGGTCGAAAGTTTCATTGAGGGAAGTTTGAGCAAAAGTTTAAGTCTTTCACTTTCGAGCCAGGTTCAGGATAGACTGAAGTTTTGTAGTCTAGCATCAAATCTGTTAATTTGGTTGCTGCTTTGTCCAAGGGGGTCTGTACTTCCTCAAATTAACGTACTAGCTGCTAGACAAGAGATGTTTCTCTGTCTGCTCTGTGGAAGAATTTAACTTAAACGGTGACAGCAAATGTAACAGCAAATGTAAAAATCATTTTTGTCAAGTTATAACGTCTTATGAGAAAATGAAGGGCTACAAGAGTGACACTGCTGTTAGTATTAGGTGGCTGTTATGAAATGCTAGATGAATTTTCTGGTCAAAGGTGAGGCAGCTCTTTGATGTAAAAACAAAGCCGAAATGTCATGACTATGTTCTGGTGTGTGCTACAGTGTTCCAGAGTGTATCCATACAAACTGAGCAAATAAGGAAATCACAACTGTCACTTAACCATTTGAATTGTAAATCGAGATTTCACAGAAAGTTTCACTTTTCCTGAAGAAAAGCGTCTGGCTAAGGGCCATCTCAGAGAACTCAGTGGGGACTTGTCCTTATTTGAACTCTTGGAAAGTATGACTTGGAGTAAACTTCCAGTACAAATAACTTGAGGAGATAGTAAAGAGTGCAGATACCTCAACAACATTCCTCCATCGCAACTCTTAAACATTGGCTTATCTACTCCATGCATGCAGAGATGATCTGGTATCTCTTGATAATTGGGAAATCTTTTGGCAGAAAAACCTCAACATCTGTTTTCCATTAGAACAAACTGTTGATATGATTTGAAGATAGATCTAAATTGTCACTGCAGAGGCTGTCATCAAGCCAAGAATCTTGAATAACTGAATACAAAAAGTCTGACTTTTTTCGAAATCAGTTTTAAACAATTACTTACAGAAATAAGTAAACAAGTAAATCGCCCACAAAACCACTGTAAATTGCGGTATTTGACTAGCAGACGTCTCTGTCCTTTTCAACCAGTCTGGTTTATTTAAACGTTTCGTTTGTGTACAAGAAGTTGTTTTTCTGCATGTGCGATGTACATTTTGAGTCGCAGGAAGTTGACTTTCTGCCAAACGTCTACACCAAGACTTAGGAAATCATTCATCAGTCTTGTTAGGTATGTGTTTATCCTCCATTAGACCGCTGTAATTCAATCAGTCTTTCTTCAAAAAAGTATTCCGCTCGAATAATTCTGATTGTTGACATCATGGTTTTATCAGTGGAAATCTAAAAACATCCTGGTAATACAGGAAAATGCACCTCTGGTTTCACATGGAAAAAAAGTGCGATATTGTTACACCTATTTCTTCAATGGTCTTACCCTAAGTTCTTCTATACAACTACCCATATCTCTTGATACAGATCAAACCACAAGCATGAATAGGACTGTGCCAAAGGGTTGTTGCACCATTGACAATTTCTACAGACTGTTTCTAAGTTTCAAAATGAGAAGATTCTCCTGATGAAAGTTTGATCTGGCAAAATCACATCTAGTCCCAACCATGGAAGTGATTGAAAGAAAATGTGCATCTTTTTCAGCTAAATACAAGTGATTCTCTCAGTATCATTGTCAAAATTTTATGAACACCATTTTGCATCCTGTCACCCAGCATTCAACGTGCTCTAGTCAACCACACTATAATAACCAAAAGGGTCAAACCTGAGGAGAATGTTACATGGGTTACAGGCATACTTAGAAACATCTTTCTCATTGTTTTGACTGGGGAATATACACTTGTGAATCCCACCGAATAAACAAAGGATTCCGTCATCTCTTAGGAAATATTTTGCACTTACAATTACATGAGTCAATGGAATACTATCTGATTCAAAATGCCTCTCATCAACCTAGAAAAATACTGGGATGCGTTGAAACAAAATGTTATTTGCAATTCGGTGCTTGAATTTGAAGGGATGAATATGTAAACTGGGTGGTCCGTTTCAAACCACTGGTGGTGAAATTCAATTATAATTCTGTGTGTAATACAGAGCATGGTTGAAAGTGACCAAACATTGGAAGAATTTTGCCATATCACACCTCGGTTTGGCATTGACCTTGGTGTAGAATTTCCTATGATAACATACTCAGTGGCTGGAGGTATGATGTGATAACCTAGAATGGATAGATCAGACTGATCCATCCCAAAATTGTTTGCATGTTTGTTTTAGTTGCTGTGGAAAGCTCTTCTTAGCTGTTTTAAAGGGTTTACTTGTACAGAAGATGAGCATTGACCATAGGTGGCACCCAGCAGAAAGATAATTTCATGATATATTTTGGGCCTTCTCTTCTGAAATGTCCTCAATTGGCTGGCTATTTCATCTGTTGCAGTTCTTTTTAGTCCCCATGGACACCGTCCGGGGGGACTTATAGGTTTGGTCATGTCCGTGCGTGCGTGCGTCCGTCCGTGCGTCCGTCCGTCCGTTCACGCAGATATCTCTGAGATGCCTGGAGCGATTTTATTCAAACTTGGTACAAGGATTACTTCATATGTCATACAGATGCACGTCAATTTGTTTTGTGATACGATCCAATATGGCCGCCAGGCGGCCATTTTATTACGATTTTTTCATGTACACAGCCATAACTCAGGCATGTTCCAACATATTTTATTCAAAGGTGGTACAAGGACATTGACCAATGTCATAGATATGCACGTCAATTTGTTTTGTGATACGATCCAATATGGCCGCCAGGCGGCCATTTTATTACGATTTTTTCATGTACAGAGCCATTACTCAGGCTCGTTTCAACCGATTTTATTCAAAGTTGGTACAAGCTTATTGACAAATGTCATAGCTGTGCACGGCAATCTGTTTTGTGATACAATCCAAAATGGCTGCTGTGCGGCCATTTTATTACAATTTTTTCATGTACAGAGCCATAACTCAGGCATATCTCAACCGTTTTTATTCAAAGTTGGTACAAGGACATTGACCTATGTCATACATATGCACGTCAATCTGTTTTGTGATATGATCCAATATGGCCACCAGGCGGCCATTTTATTACAATGTTTTCATGTACAGAGCCATTTCTCAGGCATATCCGCATGTTTCGACCAATTTTATTCAAAGTTGGTACAAGGACATCGACCAATGTCATAGCTATGCACATCAATTTGTTTTGTGATGCGATCCAATATGGCCACTGTGCGACCATTTTGTTACGATTTTTTCATGTCCTGAACCATAACTCAGACATGTATCAAGCGAATTCATTCAAAAGTATTTTTATCACAGACCTAATGAAGAGGACTCTATCCTCTCTGAGGACCTGTAATCAAAATACCCATTAACAAGTGGGGACTGTGTCATCAACAATGACTTGTTGAAGTTTAGATCATCAGTTTAGTTTGCATCTCAACCCATCAGTGACTCTATCCTCATTAATATACATGTATGCGAATTTTCTGAAAGGAAGATTCTCATAATACATCATTTTAATTTTCACTTTGCAGGTGTGTAAAGAAAATAAAAGAATGTATGCCATAGTAGTATTCAAGCAAATGAGCAGAATTTAAAGTACCATTGTTTTGAGACTATTGGGTCAACGCTGTCATTTGTAATCAAGTAGAAAGGTTATTTTGTACCATTGTAAATGTGAACTTCATGAGGAAAGATACAATACATATATTAATTCTATAGGCCTTAGTGAAATACATAAAAAACAGGTTTTCTCTCAAAAGCCACACCTGAAAAAGTACTCTAAAATACAGTGCGCTGCTCTTGATGGTGTTGTATTTCGCAGAAATATCACTATTGAAAGTTTTATCAGTGCTTAAGTGCAAATTCACCAACTGAAAGCCTGGATGGTAGAACTTGCATGATACACATTGAATAATGCTAGTGTATTGCTATACAGTGCCACTCAGTGGATTTGCCTCCTGTTCTATCTGCTCATGGAATTTTAAAATCCTGCGCACATTCTTTGATCTGGTTGAATTATAGCATTTTAGGATGTTATCATTTTATTTTCTGACAACATTCTGCTATGCCCACACCAGCACTGTTTCTCTTGTCTCTCAATTGGTTTTAAACTTGTCACAGGGCTGTCACATGACACCTATGCACAAGGTACAGAATGTTTAGTAGGGGAAGTACACAGCGATAGCATGTTGCTCTTTACTGCTAACATGAAACTTCCATGGCCTGAGGGAGTACATCAGCCAACTCATCATAGTAATTGTAGCTCATTACTCCAGTCCCAAACGGTTTCCAGGTAATGAAAAACATCCTACTTGGTCCCTCAATAATTATAAGTTCATTTACCTCTGACTGTGCTTGCTTGGACTATCTTGGTTTCATCCCCGGAAACTAGGGCCTTACCCAACTCCTTGTACATGTATGTTTGAAGCCACTATGCCTATTAAAGTACTTGAACACATACAAACCACATGAGTGGTTTGAAAATCTTTTTTTCCAACGTTTTACAGCTTTAAAGTTCTTTCGTCTCTTTTAGAATTGTCGCTTTTGTGGTGGTGTACTCTAGTTTTACTTTGCAGTGTTAATCTTGTCACTCAAACACCACTGCTCTCAAGTAATAAGGTGACCACTGTCTGTAAACTATCTATTTTGAGGTCCATGCCGCACTTTCTGTATAATTTCCCATCCCATCCCAGCGATTCTCCTTCAGGGCTTTATTAGTAAATGCAATACTACTGCATTCAAAGAAGTCTTATTTATGTACAGTGCAAATCAGATAATTGCTGACATCTGGGAATTGAAGATGTCTTTCCCCTTGACAGGTTATATCTCAGGAAATATTGAATCTCCTTGTGGCCAAAAGTGTCAAGACACAGGGTCCTTTTAATTAAGGTTTAAATGGAGATCCTTCCTGTCTGTAATTTAAATTGTAGGTGTCTCCTTCCATCATTGCAATGTCCCAGTACAAGGCTACCAAAACAATAAGCAGTGGAGATCAAAAGCAACGATTTAGTTTAGAAGTAGGAGCAGACGACTTGCAACAGTACTTGGTTGTCTGTGAGGGGAATTCTTCCATGTTTCCATGGCAACCACCTACTGTGCCTCGGTTCCGAAGAGATGCAAGGTTATAGGCACCAGCAAGGAGAATCCCAGGGCCGGGGAAACTGTCTCTGCAAATTCACGGAATAGACTTTGGAATTTTGAATGAAGCCAATTAAAATACCAAACTCTGTGTTTGTTCCCGCAGAATCACTCCAGAGATGTTTTCTAATGTGGCTTTTCAACATATCGTCCTCGGTCTTTCAACTTTAGAACAAGAATGTAACTTTCTCTTACATTGCCCAATGTCTTTAGGAAAAACTTGCAGTTGACGGGGTTGACGGCAAGGTTGTGCATGTATATGCACAATGTCCTACAGGACAAATCTTACAGTTTCATATATTGATTAGATAAAGATGAAACTCTTATCAGCTGGCCTCCCAATTCTAAATCCCACCCAACCAAAGAGATAACCTTCCATATCACATCCCTATACAATGATAGATAATTTACCTCATCACAGTCCCAGAACAGCCTGGTAATCTTATCAGACTTTTATCCAAAGAAAGTTTGGCATCCTGAAGATATCTTGTTATATCATTGAAGGTTCAATAACTTTAGCTCCTGATAATATTTTCATAATTTTGTTTTGTCTTTGATAAG
>LD344624.1:155309-173689 GCA_001465055.1 Ptychodera flava
ACCAGAGTGTGCATTAAGTATAATTGTCTATTGTGATGATGTTATCAGACTTGAACTTTGGCTGTCCGACTTACCACTGGTTTTGCAACATTTGGATATCTCGGTCAGTTCTTCTGTTGCGAAATATGTTTCACCAGCTCTGACCAAAGGGCTGTAAGGTTCCGTCCTGGCTGTATAAATCAAATGTCAGAAAATTCATAAAAGACATCAGCAAGGCAATATTTCACTGGAGTGACCAAAATAACACAGGCTCTCAGGTGCTCCATGTTGTTTTATTTGCCCAGTGTCAAGAGGTCTTGTGGCAGAAACCCAGATGAAATATTGTTCCATACTTGTAAATTGTTGTGGTTCTATTGTCAGCCTGACAAGTATTGATCCAATAAGTACTCCAATTGCTGAATCATATCTTTCATTTCCAGTGGCCAGCCAGTGTTATTATTGTGCTCTTATCGCAGAAGGCACCGTTTGAACATGGTTTGTAGACAGTTATAGGTTACCGCAGCGGAGACCGGTGCATGAATTGACAACTAGGCCGACAGATCAAAGTGTCAGATTTAGCACATGTCGAGTAGAAAACTGTTGTCTCACAGTTTAACTAGGGCTTTGGAAACGTGACTGAAGGGTAATAGAGTGACAGAGGCACTCAAGAATAGGTAACCTTTGCCAGTATTCTGAAAAAATTTCAAATTGACTTTGAATGAGGAATTTTGATAGTTTTGTACATGATCTAATAACTTTGGAGACAAGTCCAACACCTTGAAAGTATTAGTATCTGTAGGCGACTTCAAAGTTATATGTCGTTTACAAGTGTCTATAGGGTGTGATAAAGAATTGACCTCTATTTTTTGTACAAGTTTTTTAATGCATTTTTTAATCTGCTTCTAATGAAGTGCAAAAGAGAAAATAACATTAGGACACAATGGTGCAAATTGGTAGAACCTAGTGAATGATTTAAATTGTGTATAGATTCATTAAATTGTCAATCAGATTCAAACTCACAATGTACAGCACCAAATCAGCTGGTGTTGGTTGGAAATCACAGGCACACACAGGTCACTGCCCTCAGTGAATGGCTTGTGTGCTGTTATTATTCAATACCTTTTGTGGAATTGTAAATATCACATTGTGTAAGTACTGATCAGTTGAAGTGGCCATAGAATTGTGGTCCCCTTTAAACTCTTTTTGCTCTGTCAACATTTTGTTCTTATGCAAAAAGTGTCAAGGCTTTTGTACCTCACATGCTGTAGACCCATGCAACTCTTGATAATTCAATATGTATGGCATTCGTATGTCAATTCATTGGTATTCATAAGTCAGTTTGTAGGTAGCAGAATAAATAATGTGAACTGTTGAGTGCAGACTGAGACAGGACTGAGACAGGGGAGGGTAGAGAGAGAGAGAGAGAGAGAGAGAGAGAGAGAGAGAGAGAGAGAGAGAGCGCTTTGTCACTTCTGACAAGTCATCAAAGGCAATTCAGTAGCAGATTAGGAAGGAGGTGTTCTAGAAGTGAGGAAGACAGCACTCACCAAGTAGTCTGGACCTCTCCTTAGTTATTGTGTTAGCCAAGCTCTCAATGAAACCTGAGTTTTGATGGGAGTGTAGGGTACACTGTACCCACGGAGAGATCCTAGACTACTCACAAAGTGGAAGTTGAACCTGGACCCTGACCTTGTAGACTTCTTTTCTAATTAGTACATGTCAATTAAAGACTGATTTCTTAGCCAAAGATTATGACGCAAATAAAATTTTACTTCTGTAAGTTTGACTTTATCTTGTAAAAATTGTTTCTAAGTTCCCCGATGTGGCTGTCACGATGTCACAGAACATTTAGGGAATAAGAAAGATTTGTGTCACAGAGGAAAGGAGATGATTGGGAAAGAGAAATCTCTGAAAAATATGAGAGGATAGTGTAGTGCATCTGTTAGTATGAAACCTATTGACAAGACTCGTACTATGCTTGAGAACCAGAGTGGGATAGAGGGGGCAAGGAATCCGGGAATGTGGAGGAGGGACTTCATGATATGTAGGTTTTGAAAATGAGCTGATGGTGAGCAATGGTGAGTGTAGACACACAAACTGCACTGTGCACCTGTTATTCAGTTCAGAAAACATGATTAGGATGGTAGCCGGAGAGTGACAGTAGAGGGGGAAAAGATCGCAGGAAAGAAACAAGAGAAAATTCTGTGGAGGGGACTGTTGCTCTAAAGAAAAGGGAAAAGTGTCTTTTGGCTTTGCAGCTTGTGTGTCCCCTATGAGGAAACTTTCTACATGTACATACACAACTACTTTTGACAAAAAGCCAAGTTGTGGTTTTGTTAAAGTGTGTTTGATATCAGTCCCTGGAGTCTTATCAGTGAGTCGTCCTCTGAGGACATCGAGGAAAAACCCAACAAGCCTGTCATATCAGATACTAATTATCTCTTTTCCTGTTGCCATAGCGGCGATGACATCAATAGAGTGTATCTCAAAAACAGCAGTCCCCCAGTATCTCTTCATGTACCGTAGAGTCTGCTTGTAGTGATGGATGGTACAAAGTTAGATCAGCGTAATCAGCGCTTTAACGTGCAAGCCAGCAGTTTCAATTATGTTTTGATAAATGAAGGGAGTTGGTTGTTTGCCTGAGTGTATCACAAGGAGGGCCGCAGAAACTGAGCGTTTTATGGAGGCCTGGTGACGTTTCTGCTGCGGATGGTTATCATCACACCACTGATGATTTTGGTCAACAGAAACATCTCAGGGAACAATAGCGCTAACCTGTGATACATACACTGTGATTGGTACGTTTCTGTATTCAAGTTCAAACCGGCCAATCAGAAATGCACATCTGAAGAGGCTTTGGTGTAAAGAGGAAGAGTACATCTATGGTCCTCTGCCAAGCATTTTTGCAGTGGTGTTGTGTTGGCCCCGTGTCCAAGCGGATCCAAGTCGCCAGGCTCCTCCTGTCGTTTTGTGGTGATTTGTTGGGTTCACGTCAAAACCTACGCAAACTGCCAGACCAGTTTGGTCGCAGCTGTCAGTGTGCCTGGATTGTTACATGTTCTGCCCTATGTCTGACACGCACAATGCTCAGTTTGTCACTTTTCACCTCAAGAATGACCTTCAACAGGAAGGTCAGCCCAGAAAGTTGAAGTAGAGTTCATGAGATGAAGACATACTGAGGCAGAACACAACTAGTGCATTGTAAAAAACAACCATAGCATCATAATCACCTTGCCCAAATAAAAGCTGTATAAGTGAGAAGGTATTTACATTGAAAGCTCAAAATTACAAATGTTTATGTTAAAGATTATAATCAAAACCACTGCTGGAAATAATTGATAGCAAGCTATTAAAGACGGAATCATGCAGTTTGACTGTTATCGTAGCAACCAGCCACAGAAACTGACCAGCTACTCATGCACAGCAAAGTCTTTTAATGCAAACCTGGTCATACTGCAATGCATATACCGGTACTATGATATAGTTCATAGTTGTTGTATGTGTGCTGGTGTATGTGCGTTTTTTCCACCATGTATTTGTAGATGCAGTGAATGACTGGGGATTGAATTCATGATAGCTGATGATATGTGGCATAGCAGGCATTACATGGTTGTAGCTTTCTTGAACACTTACAGAGAGATTGTAGTTCAAAAGTTAGCAGCCAGCTATTTGCTGCTTAGTAGTACAGTAAAAGTTGAATACCTATGCCATTTTAAGCTAAATTTGACTGTAAGTTTTACCATTTTGCCATTGGAAATCTGATACAATGACATTGTTTCATGAAGTGATGTTTGGCTCAGCATATACTGATAATTGGATCGGAAGATCTGTTGTAGTACTAATTAGTAACAAAGCTGATAAACAAAAGATATGTACTTTGTAGATTATGAACAACATCTGCCTGGCAAAATCTTTTGATGACATGAATAAATTGCTGTATGTCAGTGTTGGCAAGAAACTCCCACAAGGGGCAATTAGTTGCCCTGCATGAGTCAGACTAGTGTCACCAGTTCTTATCAAATATACATTTTCATCAATCATTAGGTCTTGCTTCCGTTTAATCTATTTTACCTTATTTTGCAGATTACTCGTAATTCTACCATTTCAACTCATTGCCCTCTCTCTCTCAAATGTCAAGTATGAGTTGTCAATCCACCAATATGAATGGTCATTTTTTGTCCTGAGGAAAAATTATTTTATTGTCTAAGTTTTATAGAGGTGTTGACCCAAAGGCGACAAGTCATTTACAATACAAATAGCATATACAAACACAGTAATCCTCCAGGATATTCTGTAGTTAGCTCCGGTTGGTGTAGAAGGCAATGATGCATTAACTTTGACACCACACAGATATCTCCGTTTTGGCTTTACTGCTTGAATGAATCATTTAGGTAAATGCAATGAACATGACTGAGATGCTTATAAATGGAAGTATTTATTGGTTATATGAACAAAGAGATGCAGTGTTCAGTTCATTGGTGTGTCTATAAATTCTAAATATCCGGTGTAAATATCATTTACTGATGGTTTAACTTGGCCATGCAATCATGAAACTAAACTTGACATAGGAATTGTCCTGTCAGTCTAGATTTCCTTTCGGTAATTCCAACAAAATCTTCATGATATTTGGCCTTCAGGATAAGATTAAACTTTGGTGATTGATGTTGTTACAATCTGTTCAATATTAAAAACTCATTAAGAACGTCATACAGACTGAAGTTTTTACGATGATATATGTAAAAGGACATAACAATGTTGTTATTTACCATGCCAAAGCAACTGTTGGTACTACGGTCATTGTGCTGGAAAAGTCTTCACACACATGACCTGGAAAGTCCCTCAGGAGGTTAATACTCAGAGAGACAGAGACAAGCATCGTCTTTTTTCTCCAAAAGAGCTCTGTTCCCTGTTCAATATTTAATTGTTTCTGGGTTTTAATTAAGCAATACGAGGCTGGTGTAAGATTGTCTTGTTTTTCTCTAACATGGGGGAACAGTTCAAAATCAATTCAAGACACTGAGTTGACAGACAAATTTACCCAAGAAAATTACATAGTATACCAACCATTACAAAACTGCCATACACATCTACAGAGGTCACTTCATCAATCATATTTTGATGTCTCTTCTTAACATCATTTATAATTCTAAAATTAACCCCTGTCATCGTGAAATATGCTTAAATTACAGTCATCTTAATTTAATAACACAATTGCCAGCCTTTTCACAGTTGTTACTCAAAAATAACAAGGCTTCTTCATTTGATCATTTAATACAAGAAAAGTATTTTCATAATTCAGTGAACAATTACAGTAAAATGAAAACTGCGTATACCGGTATATGAGAGCTTGGACATGCTTTGGTGGACATCATGAGGTAGTGTGTTCAGCATATTAGAAAACTAATGTATTGCTTAACAAAATGGGGACTTTCTCATCAATTCTAAATCTTTGTTTTTGAGATGTTTAGAATGATGTCATAGATTGCTGTTTGTTTTGTTTTTTCATTTGAATGCCATCCTCGGCAAAATCTCCAAGTCATTGACCGATTGCAATGTTGTTCCTGATTTCAGTCTGGTTTACTGCGCACAGAGGATGAGGAATACCTTATAGAGCCACTGCCATCGCATTTACACGAGAAACACGGTGTAGACCAGAGCCAGGGTCAACAGCCACACATGGTGTACAAGAGATCCACGCTGCACCAAATTCCAAAGGAGAGAGGTCGCCAAGCCATGCAGAAGAGACTGCCCACAGTGTATGAACAGAAGGGCCGTGCAAACAAACAGCATTACTGTGGTAGGAGAAAAAAATGTAAGTGCAACTACTATGAGGCACATTTCAAATAATCACTCAGTTTGTACCATAAGTTCGCAGAAATAAATATTTTATAAGACTTTGGGAATTACGCAAACATAGACTAAAATGGTACATTGTTAGAGATATTGTTACGATGAAAAACATCAAAATAATATATTAGGAGTTCTCCGCTCTGAACGCAGTTCAAATGGTTATGTGCAAAACAGGAAATCGTCAGAATTTCTGTCTGCAACACCACATGTCGGACGTGCTGCACTTACAAAACTAAAATCGTAATCAGTTTACAAGTAAAGTTGAGTCTACATCACAAAACTTTAACCTGTTCACCCCCAATTCCCTGTAAACAGGTCCCAATCCCCATGGATCACAATGGGTTTGGGCCAAACCATGTAGGTGAAAGGGTGAAAACTAAACTATAATTTTGGTACAAGTATACTGAAATTGTAGGATGGGGTGGCTTGTACATTTGCCTGTTATGAAGACTTTCATCAGTAACTCATAGGCTACATTGAAGATGTCAGGCAGGAATAACTCTGTGCTGTCGGACTGTCAACGGCTTTTCACTGTGCTGTGATTTCATTCTACAGTGATGTAATGGCTGATGCTAATAACATGACTGTAGGCAGCAAAAAATAACTTTGTATCTAAATATAGTATAGTAGCCAAAGGCCAGTCACAACATCTGCGTGTGATATTAAAGTTGTCTATGATTCAGTGCTTGGAATTACAAAGATGGTTCAGTGTCTAATAGGAAGAAAGCAATACTCTTATCTATGCCAGTTTGTGTCTTTCAGTGAACCAATAATTGAAACAAAAACAAACGAGATAAAAATTGCTGTCACCATGCAAAATTTTCACACTTTGTGATCAAACTATTTGAAAAGTCACAGGCTAAAATTCTTGCAATTTTGGTTTCTTCGTAGTGTCATGGTGAATATCTTTTCCTTTACTGAACATGGCTGCAGACAGGCTTTCAACATACTGAAGCACTGAACAAAATTCAGACATTTTTCTTAATTAATAGTACTGCAATAAACTTATCTTCAATGTTTCTGGGCTGTTTATAACCTTTGAATCAAAACAGGGATTGCGATGCCGCCCGCATCATTGAATCTATAGACATAAATTATTATTCATTCAGCCCAAAGGAGGACATAAAGCATACTAGTCAACCAATACTGGTTACGTTGACCTTGTTAAGAGACAGGTCTCCTGGAATGTGAGTATTGGGAGTGTTTACTCAAACATGACCTTTCGATTGATGGGGACTCCAATTATCTAAGTCATGAGAGATGTACCCCATGCTGTGTATGACAGCTCTCTCCCTAATTAAAATGTGGACTCTATTAACACGAATGGTAATATAACTGTTTTAGCAAGTCCATTTGTAATGTTCATAAATGCTTGTTCCTCACTGATCTTCAAATATTTCATTTTACTCCATTTGTGGTTTTTATTTTGTTTATTGAGAGCACATGGTTGCCTTTTTGGAGTTCCTTAGCATAATACCAACTTACATGAATTTTCTAAACACAAATATTATGAACTCCAATTTTCAATACTGATATTTTTTCTCCCATAGGCTTAAAATAGGGCCCTGATCATTGTCAAATTGGCATCTTCATAATAAAGCCAACCCAAGGGCTTGGAGTAACATAGCTGAAACTTTTATTCAGCTGTCACAAATACTGTCAAGTCATACCGAATTATTCCCCTGCATCAAAACTTCTAGCCTCACTTTATGCAGCAGACATCAAAAGAAAATACGATCAAGTCAAACACCATCCCCCCAGCAAACAGTAAAAATAAACGATGCCAAGGTTTTATTAAAATATTGTGTGTACATTATTATACTTTATTAACATCATCTCTTGGAGGAGATGAAAATGGTACAAGGTATAATATGAAGTAAACACATCCATGCACAGATTACTTGATGATCAAAGAAAAAAAAAAGTGATTGGAAGAAATGAAGGTAGCCTTGCAGTCATATCTGATTTCATGTTGACACATTTTTTTGTTGAGTAGTGATTACCACATTACAGGTTTCTATAACAAGTATTGGTTATTTGATTCTTTAATAAGCATTGGTCATTTGATTGCGGTCCAACTTGTAAACCAGGACATCTTTCCACCTTTGGAAAAGACACTTGAGATTAATAGATGTATCTGGCCACTTGAGGTCATGTGATTTTGCTTTAATGGCCCAGATAAGGGGCTTTGCAGTGCAGCCAGACTTCAACTTAATAGATTTTTATCAAGTCAGGAGAAAACCTTGCGGCATGCTGCCAGTAGATGGTGGTCAAAGTGACCTACTTTTGAAAGTTTACAATCAACAAGGCAGGGGGATTATCATGATCTATGACCTATTTCTAATCCATCAATTGTGCCAATTAAATTTGTGTGTGTGTGCATGCCAGAAAGTTCCAGAAGCAAGTTTACTTTTAGTGATTGTGGGAAGGAGTGATGACTGTACTTGGCAAAGATCACCTTCAACAAATACGAAATACGTACACTTTACTACAATGTATGCTGAATGATGATGAGTGACTCATTGTGGATGACCGGTGAAGTCCCTTACCCATAAATGTCACACATTGGACTGATCGTGCACCTGCATGTATGGTCATTTGGTTGATACCATCGAGAAATAGGGATGATAGGAATCAAACAATGACATTGCATTCATTTCAAATACGGTTGAACTAGTAAAGCCATGCCACTCAGTAACCTCCTTCATGTCAAGTATGTACTTGACTAGCCAATACAAATGTATTCCATTTTAATGTATTTTATGTAATAACTCTGTCCAAAATTTAATGAAGAACAATTCATTTTAAAGACAACAGTAATTCATACTGTTATTTTCATCAGAAGTTGAAGTGACACAGTATCTGCTAATGTTCATAGCCATGGTGGACATATTTATAAGTTAATTTATGTACCTTACCCTCATACAGGTTTTGTTGTTCAAGCCAACACTTGTAACAAGTTCACCTCAGTGCAATTAAACCTTCACACTTCAGTTTGATTTGCGGTCACATCACAAATCACAGGTTTATACAGATTGCCAACAGGTTTAAATATGATTTTTGGCATAGGGCATACAGTGTGTGAGATATGGATTAAATACATATTGTTCTCTGTGTTGTTACATCAAAGCCAACAAATTCCAAGAAAAGATATTACAGCATTTGACTTTTTTGGCAAAGACAGGTTTGAAAAATAACATTTTGTATATTGTGTTGTTTTGTTCTTAGGCTCTGATTAAAGGCCAGTGACACTAAAAGATGTAACATTTTTGAAGATTTCCGTTACAATTTATGTGAACTCAATTTGTCACCATTTCTTCTCCCCGCAAGCGTTTTCAATATTTCTCAAATCAGGTATTGCTAATCACAAGTGTAAACTAAATACACATTCATAGCTTCAGTTTCAAAAAGCTCAGTGCTATTAGTGGGTCTCCATTGGTTTCCACTTCAGCTCTGAGAGGCATGTAACACATTAGCGCCGTAAATGCAACCATTGTTGTCCTAAACTACCGGCAAATTGCCGGCACAGTTAAGGTGATGACCCACAAACAGTGGAATTGAAATCATAGATGCTTTACAGGAAATCCCATTGTAATACAGGATGAATTACATCAACGGATAGGCTCGGATATGGTTGAGGCATTCGTTCTTGTTTTGTCCACATTTATTGGGTGGAGTCGTAATTCCTATTAACCTAGGGCACAAAAGAAACTTTATTCTGTATCAAGAGATCTAAACTTTAAAGGTATCGGAAATTGGTCCTATTACCTTGTCTTAGAGATGAAATAATGAATCGCCTGCTGGCGTCAATATGGACGGTAACTTGTTCTTTCAGAATTTAGACATCAATAGTACATTGTAAATACACTACAAAGGTAGTTTGTTCACTCATTGTATCGTCAGTGTTTTTTCAATGCATTAAGGCACAACAACTTACATGCAGAGTCATTCTAAATAGTGTACAATCAACAAGATGATGTCAACAGTAGTCGTGATTGTTAGAGCTCCGTTAGTTGTAACTTTTGATTTGCTCTCAGTATTTTTGTTCTCTTTGTAACAAACTTTCTGCTTCTACTCCCATTGTGTCAAAATGCCCAGTGTTCAACTTGCCAACGTTTGCATGTGTAGTGTCCCGTGTAACTTAGCGTTAACATATGAGTTTTTGTACAGACTAAATTCATTAGTCAACAATAATATTGCATATTCTACTCATCATATCTTGTTGGCAAAGCCATTTTTACAGCAGGGAGAAAATACAAACATCATTAGCAATAAATGTGATATCAAAAAATACAACCATTCGTCAAATAAGATACATTGTGCGGGCTCAAAATAATGTGGAACTTTAAGCAAAACAAAACAAGAGAAATGTGGTAGATGCTTGTAGAGGGCAGGCATCATTCAGAAATTTCTTTTCACTCAAAAGTCTGCAAATGGATACTAAGTGTAGTAATATGACATGCCTTATTGTACAAAGTCAAATTTGGTGTTATACCATGGGAAAAACTATATATTTCACGTTTTGTGATCAAGAATTTGAACTTGCCTAATTGACAATTTATAACAGATAGACTCTGGGTGTATAACTTTGTGCAAGTTCAGATGTTTTTTTCTCACTAAAGTCTTTGATTGTGTAAGGTAAAAATCGTTTGAAATTTTATCTGTAAAATATACTTCATTTCTTTCTGTGAAACGTGGGAATTCAACAAAATGATTCTTGTTGTTCAAAGACATGTTTTCTGGAAGTAAAAAGGTGGTTCAAATGCGCTGCAAATTTTTTTCAGCGTATTAGCAAACGGTTTGAAAAGAATAAGTCAACAATTGCAATCAGAACACTTACCATTATGTCTTTCCTTTTCCAGTTCAGCCACATGCCATAGAGGATGACGATGAGCCCATGCGAGCTGATGAGTATGTCAGTGTTTCAACGAGGCAACGCAGATCCCTGGGCAATGAGCTCTCTCCTAGGTCAGTGGAGACTCTGGTTGTTGTAGACAAGGCAATGCTGGACAATCATGGACCAGAGAACGTCACCACAACCTATGTTTTGACAATTCTTAACATGGTAGGTATTAAATGTGCAACTTTTTTGCCAAATTCTATTCTCATAATGCTTTTCTGTTAAAGGGACAATAGCAAGTGTAAGTTCGTTTCTGGAAAACAAGTACATTTTCATATTCTTGTCCTGTGGTTAGATGAAATACAAAGTACTCATTTTTGCCAGCACAGCGTGATGTATTTGAAATGTAATCATGATAGAGAAAAAAGAATTGTCTTGACTGAACTTCATTGTGAACGAGAACATTGGAAATTTAACATTAGTTAGACTGTGTTCACATATGGTTTCCGGATTCACAACAAGAAAGTTTTATTTACAAACATGACAATCTTACACTTTTGGAACACAAAGTTAACAAAAGTAGAACAAAAGTTATGAAAATATCAAATTCACAGTTGTAATACCCACCCCATGTTTTTTCCAAGATTCACAAAATGTAGATATGTACATTCTCTGTTATGTTCATTCTTTGCAGGTATCAACCCTGTTCAAAGATGGCAGTATTGGTGGTAACGTAAACATCGTATTGGTCACCTTGCTTCTCCTGGATGAAGAAGTGGTGAGACAATACCGTTAATTATATCATGAATGAGGATAGAAACACTGAGTAGGAAAGGAGAAGGAACAGTAGCTAGAGTATATAGCTAGAGATCGTCCAAGCAGAACACTTTTAGTTCTGATCCAAAATTGTTTGCATGCCAAAATACTTGATGATAAGAGTGGAGATTTGTTGATACAGGCAGTGTGTTGCATTTATTGTCAGTATATATCCTAAAGAGTCATTCAGGTTCAGGGTAGTCAGAGAACATAGCCAGAGATCCTCCAGGGAAAACATTCTTAGTTCTAATTCAAATCCTTATGTGTCCCCAGCAGTTGTGAGATATGATAAGAATATAGTGGAAACTTTGAAAAATGTATATTTGTACAGTACATGAGAAAAAGAGAGTTTTGTTGTTGACTGTATTTTGAAAAGGGAAGATGCTGCTAAAGTCTACCAACCTTCAGATACTCATACTCTATTACACCACCAGACTAGTGCTTTCCCACTTTTATCCAGGGGGGTAGTTGAATCTATATGTACAGGAAAATGGGTGAAGTGGTGAGGTGGGTTTCTGTGATCATTTGTGACAGGATTATTGTCTTTCATTTCAGCCTGGGTTGGTGATCAACAACCATGCTGACCACTCTCTGAATAGCTTTTGTCAGTGGCAGTCCAGCTTACAGACCACCAATGGTTCAAGGCATGACCATGCCATACTCTTGACAGGACTGGATATCTGCTCCTGGAAGAATGAGCCCTGTGACACACTAGGTAAGTTCAACTAAAACTTCAAGTACTATCAAAACATCTCAAGCAGCCACTGAAAGATAGATTTTCAAAAGTTTTTTTAAAATCAGGACTTGGTATTTATTATATACTCCATTAAGTATAGAGTGTCCAATCAAAGCTGCCGTAGCAGTGAATTTCTTCCAATAACAGTTATGATCTGTGAACCAATCAGGCTCTAGTAGATTCTCTCTACCTTGTGGATGGAGGATGTAAATGCATCGGGACCAAAGTACATTGTTTTTGTAGTCGGAGAGTAAGTGTAATTATTGATTTGAGAATGTGATTTCTTGACAGGATTTGCTCCAATCAAAGGAATGTGCAGTAAGTACAGAAGCTGTACCATCAATGAGGACACAGGACTGGGCATGGCATTCACCATAGCACATGAATCTGGACACAAGTAAGTCCATTCAAATGTTGAAAATATCTCATTGCTCAACGACATGTCCTTATGCTTTCCACTCTTCAAGTATACTCACAGTTTGTGAAGGACTATACCATAATTCACAAAGGGGAAGCATACATCTAAATTATAGAAATGCACCAACGGGTTCAAGCTGTAATTCAAGGTTACACAGATGAGCTCTCACTTATACATGCAGCTAGAACCCTGTCGAGTAACTTGATCACACAGTGTGAACAAATAGTGATAAATTAGATACTTTTGTTATCTTTGTTCTGGAAAAGATACAATTTCTTCTGCCTATCCCTAAAGTACATTTGAAATGCAAAGTTTAAGTCATGCCAACACAATGCATTGCATACAGTATGCATAATGTTATTGTTGACAAATGAATGTTAATCCAAACTGAATTCAGTTGTCAATAATAACAATGGACATTACCAACATTTTAGTTTTGTGGCAAAGAAATAGAAACGTAACTCTATTTAACAGACAGAATAAAAGTGATAGAATATTCATTTAAGTTACATCTAACAGAGATTTATAAGGTCTTTGTAAACTTTTAGTGGATTCTGTTGGTAATTATACATTTGCACCTTTGAGAAAAAACTACTGCCCCTCAAAATCCTGCAGGACAAGTTTGATGCAGTCAATATCGAAGCCAAATTCCATCACATCCATGCAGCCTTGACACACTTTCCAGTGCAGATGTAATGGATTTTGTGCCTGTGATGCATCATTGTCCGTAAATACCATGTGCCGCTTTGTAGCTGCATGTACTTGCACTATAAATCTGCCGCTTATCAGCTTTCAAGTGTGTGGTATTTCCGAAAGGCACTGATGGATTTGGGGGTTAATCTTGATTTATTATATACAGGAATCTTAAATGATTAAAATGAGTTTAGAGTTTAACCCAAAGTACATTGAAGTGATCCATACAGCATTGTAAATTTCAAAACTTGTTCAGACCTGGAAAGTCATGTACCATATTTGGATTCCTATGAAAATCATCTTCTTTAGATTGTAGAGTCTCCTTATACTGTTTATATAATATGGCTGTGCTGGTTCATAGAGTGAATTTTAATGATAAATTTCCTTGCAATAATGTCCCTACAGGATTATGTCTTTCCTGCCACTTTGGAGGCATGATAACAGAGAAGCCAATCAGAGATAGCATGTATTTTGAAACAGCCAATCAGAAATAGGCTTTTTGACTCTATTCTCAGAAACCACCAATGACATTTGTGTTGCTTGCTCATGATTGATGAGATCATCAACTGGGGCCTTACTACAATCTCATTCATGTTGCATTCCATTGAACAGACTCAAATTGCTGATGGAAAACCCACACGTGTGGTGTGTAATTTCTCTTCTGAAAGTGCTTAAACAGATCATATTATGACACTTTCCCTACATGTTTATAGTATTATAGTGAAACATTTCCTTCCTTACATTTGTGCAGATGGTCAACTCATCAACAAATTGTATTTTGAGATCAGCTTTTCTCATCCTCAAAATATGTTTCGTAAATGCAACAATCAAACCAGACCACATGATGAGAAAGCTATCCAGGCTTAACAGAAGAAATAGCCGCCATAAGATTGATAAGTTGTTGTGATAATTGTAGCCATACTACCAGCATTGTGGTGAAAACAGTTTCATCAAAGATATGCGACTAGCATTTTTGTTGACTGGGCAAACTTTCTATTAAAGAACATAGACATTGGTTTTCTCAATTTGTAATTGCATTGCTTTACAGTATTAACGGTAGTATGGATACATATATTTATTTGTGTGTGTTTCATATTTTATTTCCCTGAAAAAAGATATAGAAGCCTCGGTTAAAAAAGTGGTACCATAAGTAGGTCTGCAGTTTTGTGTACCTTCAGACTAACTGTGTCATGGCCTGTGGACACACGTTTTGCATCAAATCCTATATACAGTTTCCATCTGGGACAGCTAGTGCCCTCATATAGTCAGAATACATGTATGTTGAAATGATGGCCAGGAACAAATATGTCTTTTGATTTGTCAACTATAGTTGATACACAGAACAAGTCACTTACTTGTCCTGTGACACTAAATAATTTCCATTCTGTGTTCTATCAATAATCCTGTAGCCTATGAATATTTATCAAAGCAAAACTCACCATCCTGTTGCTAGCAAATTTTGTACTAATGTAATAATGTTGTCTACACACCAACAACTCATTACATGAGTAACACTCCTGGTAAACCTGTGCATTTTCTGTTCGATGTCTTCTCAGTTTTGGCATGATCCATGATGGTGAAGGCAATGACTGCAGCAAGTCGCAGGGTCACATCATGTCACCAACACTGACAGGTGACAGGAATGGAATCTTCTCCTGGTCAGTCTGCAGTAGAGACTACCTCAAAGATTTCCTCACGTAAGTCTATATCACCATAACATTTTTGCAACCAGTGATCGTACATTGTTAGTTTGGCCAGCAATATAATTTCTGCCTTATTTTTTTTCTCAACCCTGTAGCAATCACAGAACTGTAAAGTTTCCATCCTTATCATGCGGCAAACCTCATATCACCAAACCTCACCAAACAAAAGAAAAGGTTACGGAGCCACCGATAGCATCATGGCAAATGTAGTTATGTTTGTCTCAGCTAATTTAGTTTTTTAAGGTCATTTGTTTTTACATAAAGGGCAATGTACGTATACTTCACCGTGACAATTTCTTTCAGTTCAGATCAGTCACGTGTACGTTCCTTTACCCAATTGGTAAAATTTTGAAAGAAACAATAAGCTGTAGAAAATGCTAGAGAGCAATATATGTGCAACTAGTTTCACAAGTGTGTGACTACATTTCCCCACAGGACATCAAAAGCTTTCTGTCTGATGAATGAGCCAAACAGTGTAGCCGAATATCGTTTCCCAGAGAAGTTGCCCGGAGAGCTGTACGATGCTGATTTGCAGTGCAAGTGGCAATTCGGATCCCGTGCTACGCTTTGCACATTCGACTTTGGAAAGGTATCTGCATGTAAGCTGTTTCTAGGTATATCTCTAGACTCCCTCTCCTTCTATACTTAGTCTCTCCTTTGTATATTTGTGTCCTCTTATGCTAATTTTCAATATCTAACCCCCTAGGTAAGTAGACAAAACCAAATGTATGGTCATATCTTACCCTATAGATAAGTGATTACACAGAAGCCAGTAAGCTTAGTTTCAGTTATGCTGCATTTGAAAACTCAGAGTTTGATTCTTTCCTTATAGAACCTCTGCAAAGAGCTTTGGTGTCACAAAGACGATAGGCGATGTGAAACCAAATTTCTGCCAGCAGCGGAGGGCACGTCATGCGGTGTGAACAAGTGGTGCAGACTGGGCATATGCGTAGATTATGGCCAGGATGGTCCGGTACCCATAGATGGAGGCTGGTCTGGATACTCAGAGTACGGCGAGTGTAGTCGGTCGTGCGGAGGTGGCGTTAGCTTCAAGGAACGGTTTTGTAACAATCCCAGGCCCCAGTATGGTGGAAAGTATTGCGAAGGCAAAACAAGAGATTATCAAATGTGTAACATACAGGTAAGGGCAAACGGTTGCAGAGTATGCATATTGATTCTATTTGCTCTCTGAGTTGTATCTGTTTTCATAATTCCAGTAAACTGTACCATTTCTACTACATTATCATAGCTTCTAGAAATGTTTTCATCAACTGTTTGCTGCCAGAGAGGGCAGTAGTTCAGATAAATTACTGTGTGTGTTTTTTGCTTTGAACAAGGGATCACATATATTGTATACGAGTAAACAAAACAGCTTTTCTGACAGTGAAAATTAATCTCGGAATGACAAGAAGTTTAAATACTGGGATATAATATGCGGTTGTTTTAATTTTTCAGGAGTGTCCAGAAGGTGACGTTGATTTCAGATCACAGCAGTGTGCTACCTACAATAGCAGACCATTCAGAGGGTTCTATTACAAATGGAAACCATACACAAATGTTGACAGTGAGTGTCTGTCCAAAGCTTGCCATACCAACAATAGTTTCTTCCCAACATGCGTCCAGACATTTCAGAGCACAGCGGTTGAAAAGTGGCATAACTATGTGTATCTCTGATGTGTCATATTGTTTATGTGTCTGTTTGATTGATTGTTTTGATACCTTGTGGCCAATTGTTTCATCTTCAGTGTGAAGGAGGTCAAACTTTGGCTCCTTAGGGGTCAACCATTATATCTAATGAAGGGGTGGTCAAAAATGGGGTACTACAGAGCAAAAGTTGCTGACAGAAAAAAATATTATTACAAGCCTGCTGAAAAAAATATTGATGTAAGGAAATTTGGTGGGAATGAGTGGAATTTGATTTTATTTGAGAAAAAGTAGTATGCAAGCAATGCAAAACTCCAAAAAATATAATTTTGGTGACTTTTGAAATTGAAAAATAATGTGCTTGTCAGCATCATGACCATTCACTGAGAGAGATTTGTAGGAATTTCACTCAACTCATTCAAAGACAGGTTTCAGAACACATTCTGTAATTTGAAGTCTCAGACAATGTTGTCGCCACACATGTTGTCTTTCTGTCTTCAAAGAGGCACACCAGAACAAACCGTTGTGCAGACTTAATTTGCAAGGGATTTGTGTATCATGAAACAACTTATTCTGTTCAAATCTCACTTTCATTCTCTTCTGCGACAGTGTCATCTAACCTTCAATATGGATTTTTTTTTCTGCAGGGGAGGAATTGTGTAAGCTGTACTGCATTGCTGAGGATTTTGATTTCTTCTTTGCAATGTCCAGCAAGGTGACTGATGGTACACCATGTAGGGAAGACTCATTTGACGTGTGTGTGGCTGGAAAATGTCAGGTAAAAATCCATAGATGTATATACAAATTGTCATCAGCTGGAGCTAGCTAATGAAGATAAACTCTTGTTCCACAAATTACCTTTTACCACTTGAGAGTTTTTTCTGTTCCTTAGGAAGTACACCAACCAATGTGTTGCAGTTTTGTACTTATTGTAAACACTATTATTGTGATCACATGAATAGAGCCAACACCTTCAGCTTTTCAAATTTTACATTAAAACGTTTTCAGACCTGCAGTCACATTTGCATAAGTTTGAAATGCACTGTCAGTAAATGGAGAGTACTGATCTTGTGTCAATTTAAATGAGATATTAAAAATTTCAAATCTTTCCATTTTCCATAAATTTACTTTTTTTCAAAATGCTGATATTATTATTGATGTTACCGGCTTTGTTATGGAAGTCATACAGCAGACTTGAGTGACATGTAACAGCATGGCTTTATACCTCCCTTTCTCAAACTCTAGGTTGTTCATGTGTACCTTGCCTATCTCTTAAAAAAATGTATGTGGTTTACCTTTCACAGCCCGTTGGATGTGACCATGTGCTGGGCTCCTCAGCTCAAGTTGACAGTTGTGGTGTCTGCAATGGTGACAATTCAACCTGTGACTTTGTGGTGGGCGCGTTTACCCATCAGCCACCACACAATGGTAAGGACCGTACTTCACTTGGCATTTCTCTCATCACATTAACGTGATCCACACATTAAAGGTATACAGTCACTTGTAATCTAAATATGCCCATATATGGTCAAAGGTACATTCCTTGGTATTCAAAATGCCCATGCGAGGGCGCTGTTTTTAAAAAGTGGCCACCCGCTTAAAATCTGTGATTGGTTAGATTTTCTCTTTCCATGGTAACTGTGGCAAAATTGGGACAGGTGACAGTATACCTTTAATCGTTGACAATTTAAGTGATCTCAG
>LD344624.1:318472-332398 GCA_001465055.1 Ptychodera flava
CTGCATTGCCAAAATTATGCAAATGAGCTTACAAAATGTGAAAATGGTCAAGAATTAATAACTCAAGAACTGCTTTTGTTTCAAAAAGCTTTTGTTTCAAACCCACGCCATGAATAAATTAAAATGATGACAACGGCTCAATATTACGATTGGTTGAAACACAATAGAACATGGGGGTAGTACGCAGAATACCTCCATGAGAAAAATAAGTTACTGGGTAATTCTTTCAAATGTCTAAATGAGCGAGATCATGTTGTCGATACTGTGCTGGTATTTCGTGGCGCCAGCATTGTCAGAGTCCAAACAAAGAAACGTCAGCGTGATCACTCGCTTCCCAGAACGCTAATGTATTTTGAGCGTGAAATATTACTATTCTGTGCGCCAATTTGGAAGATTATGACACAGCTGTGCCGGGCCCGACATCTACTCTATCAGTGTCAACTCAACCTTTTACTCCAGACAACTTTACCCCACAAACTGGGAATATACTAAATTTACCTTTAAAAATTCAACTGTGTATCGTATGGAAAAGATTTTACCGGGGCCACGGGGCAAATCGTGATAAAACAAACAAACCCCAACAGAAACAGTGGAATGATCATTAGTGTGCAAGGTCACTGTGTTATATGTCACGATAAAAATTTCTAGCTTTGAAATTTCTAGACGGTACAAAAGACGGGGCAGAATAAGAAAAGATTACGACCAATGTGTAACTGCCGATGCCACAGCTGACTCTATAACTTTCAGGGGCGTACATTGGTATAGAACGTAATGTTGATATCAAGGTAGTTCTGCGTCCAGTGATAAACACCCAATATACCACAGCTGTTGATTTGAGCTGCTGCCTTCGATCGAAAATCTTCAACACAAAGACATAATATCAATAATTTTGCGAGATTATAAGAGCCCGCTGTCTTTTTGCCCAATAGCTGCAATCATGATCATGATTATTATGATAGAAGCAATTGACTGCCGAACACCTTGCTCTTCTTATACACAATGCGTAAAAATTGGTTTATTCCTGTTGAGAAATACGACAGCAAATATCGCAATGTGAATTTCTTTCTATCTTCCTCGCAATGATTTTTTCACCCGAGTCTATCTTATCATGGCCACTGGACCATTTCTGACGATTTTTACTAACAAAGAATCAGTTCCACTCATGGTGGGAACACATTGCAAAGACGTTCACAAAATTTTCATCACAAGAAAGATTACCGTAATCCCTGTTTCAAAGATGTAGGAAATGTATAATGGGTTGTTTATCGTGAAAAATCCCGAGCTGCAGCCGCTAAATACAAAATGCTTTTCGAACAACTTCCCGACAACTTTACAAGCACATTCCGGTGATCACATGACGGTTGTAACCGTACATGTGCTGCCGCCAATGGAGAATCAAAAGACAAAAAATATAGAAAAAATATCGATATCCAAGCAATGTAAAAAACAGTAATTTTGATAGGGTCAATTTATTGTATATTATTAAAAATGCCCAGGCCACTCGGAACAGTGTTACAGTAAGATTATGATCTCAGTTGTTCGAATACTACACTCACACTGTAGTGTAAAAATTGGAACTCAGATCGTTATATACTGCTTCCGCAAAGCGAACCCGCTTAGACTAAAGACGGTAAAATTACCATACATGTAATTATTGTTGCTAGTTTCTGTAAATTTTGCCGACTATTCGTTAGTAGTTGTCAAATTTCTTGCGTTTGTCTGAAAACTATTTCAGGGAATGACGTAAGTTTCAAGACACCTGAGTGCAAACGCAATATCGATATTGGGAAAGTAAAGTCAGTTACAGACAATCGAGGAAGAACAGAAGGGTCTATTAATCAGCGAATTAAATGAATCCTAGGTTACTATGAAAGTAAAAAAGGTAAAGTTGCGCCCTGGTCCGGAAAGAAAAGTTGATAAAGATTTCAAACACACGTCAGATAATATTAGAGCAATTTAGTCAAAAAACAAGCTCAGAAAAACGTATAGAGAAGAACGACATCACGGCGATCTTCAGACCTTTCATCATGTTTCAGTCTGAACGGTCAACATTTGATGCTATAATTTATGTCAAGTGTCTCTTTTTGGACAACTCCAACAGAGATGAATGGATCGCGATTTAGTTTCATTGCCTCGACCCGACCGCCGGGAAATAATGGAGCTCATGGGCACCTGTATAATCGTCGCATGAACGTATCCAATGGCCGGCCACTGCATTGGCCTTTGACCGTGCATTGCCAGCAAACAACGGTTTTGGACGTCACGAGAGCAATTTTTCGCCGTCTGTGAGCGGTTGAGTGATTTGGGTAGGCCATGGAGCTACTACTTTGGTAGCTCCAAGTGTAGGAATAGATCGGAATCGAGTTGATTTCAGCTGAAAGTAGTTAGAAAAGTAGTTCTTCGTGCTCGATCCAAAATGAGTCCTCATGTCGCCGGTTTTGTCCATGTAACCGTTGGTCGAGTATTTTGCTCAGTATATAGTAAGAATCGTTTATTCATTGTTGACATCGTAATCGATCCGATGTACACAACAAATGTTTGATTGTTTGCACCTTTGCGCGTTCCCTCGTGATTGGCAGCTGTTTGAACACTTTCATCTATTGTTCTTTGGACGCTTCGGACACAGCATTGAAGCAGTTTTGGCATCAAAAAGTAACTTAAAATAGAAAAAATGAGAGAATTTCGCCGACAAGGTGATTCCATAAGTATTCACAAAACGTAATATGTTGGAACAGTGCTTTAATTTACACCATGGTGCTTGAAAGATCCAGATTTCCAGGAGCATTCGTTGACACTGCTACCATGTGCCACTCATGTTGGATTATGAATGCCTAGGGAGATAGAGGGTATTTCTAGGCTCCCCCTGCCTTTAAGGGTCTCAAGATAATTCAAATTCTGTCATGTCAATGGTGCAAATCTATCGTTTAGCGTGCCGATCAAACGTGTACGGACCTAACCCTGTCTAAAATGTCTAACGTGTTTATCATTTTAGGGTCTCAAGATAATTCAAATTCTATCATGCCAGGTTTAAACCTATCATGTAACGGGCCGACCAAATGTTTATGGACCTAACGTATCTAAAATGTCTAAAGTGTATATCATTTTAGGGTCTTTAGCTAAATTCTATCATGCCCTAACGTGTCTAAAATGTCTAATGTGCAAACTTTTACTGTGTATAGTCATGCACATTTGTCATACACATTTGGGTTGTATAGTGCAAAGTCACATACAATTGCCTCTAGCACGTTAGTTTCAAAAATGTATTTCATGCATTTTCACCAACTACTGGCCGTAGCTCGGCATCTAGAGGCTGATTCTTTGATAACGTAACATGTAGATGAAGGCAGCAGGAAAAATTGTATCGTTATGGTATCTATATTGCAAATGAAGGCAACGAGCAAATGTGTAGTATTGTTTTGGTATCTCTATCACAGATGAAGGCAGTGGGAAAAATCAAGGTATGATTCTGTTTCTATATTGTGGTGGTACACAACTAACTGACAGAAGTCAGTTAAAATTGCACATACATATCAGACATGTCAGTTCCAAAGGTAGTTTCATTTTCATTGCCACAGTATATGAGGGTTTAATACTAGCCAATTGAGTCACATTGTTAGCTGATATGGTATTGATATCATTCAATATAAAAGGTGGAACTTTGGCAGCTGGCATGGCAACAGGAGGAAACGATGAAGAGAATGATGAAGATGAAGCTGATGGTGATGAGAGTGAAGGGATATGTTCTCATGGTTCACATAAATGGAAAACTGAACAATGCATGGTCTGCACAGTTTGTGGTGAATGTACAGGATATGGTGCTAGCTGTATCAGCAGTGGTGGCCCTAACAGGGTACCAGGAATGTAAGTGCAGTCCATATTGCCCTAACAGAGTCCAAGGAATGTAAGTGTAGTCCATATTGCCCTAACTGGGTCCCAGGAGTGTAAGTGTAGTTCATATTGCCCTAACAGGGGTACCAGGAATATAAGTGTAGTCCATATTGCCCTAATAGGGTACCAGGAATGTAAGTGTAGTCCATATTGCCCTAACAGGGTCCCAGGAGTGTAAGTGTACTCAATATTACTCTAACAGGGTCCCAGGAATGAAAGTGTAGTCCACATTGCCCTAACAGAGTCCAAGGAATGTAAGTGTAGTCCATATTGCCCTAACAGAGTCCAAGGAATGTAAGTGTAATCCATATTGCCCTAACTGGGTCCCAGGAGTGTAAGTGTAGTTCATATTGCCCTAACAGGGTACCAGGAATATATGTGTAGTCCATATTGCCCTAATAGGGTACCAGGAATGTAAGTGTAGTCCACATTGCCCTAACAGGGTCCCAGGAGTTTAAGTGTACTCAATATTACTCTAACAGGGTCCCAGGAATGAAAGTGTAGTCCACATTGCCCTAACAGAGTCCAAGGAATGTAAGTGTAGTCCATATTGCCCTAACTGGGTCCCAGGAATGTAAGTGTGTAATCCATATTGCCCTAACTGGGTCCCAGGAGTGTAAGTGTAGTTCATATTGCCCTAACAGGGTCCTAGTCTGGTTCCCTGACCCATTTTCCCCAGTAGAGGGCGTGGGGAAAAATAGGGTCAGGTACCGGGTAGCCATCGTGAACAGAATTTTGTTCAAGATGGCGGAGGTTAGTCACTGACAGAACATGCTACAACAAATATGGCTGCTACCATGAAAACGCCGGTCAAAATTCGACTGGATCAGAATTATGTTCGAACACTGGTATGCGAACCAAATGTGCCAAAGCATTGGCACACAAGACGGGAAACATAAACTGAAAGGATTAATCCAGAAGTACGGGGAAATTGAGTTGATTGAAGGCTGGCTGTGATATCGCAGCAGTACTTGTGGGGTGTATCGAACGCGCTAGGGTCATTGAGGTCATCGCCGACTGTGGCGAGACCCCAATGATCCGAGCACGTGCAATACACCCCACAAGTACTGCTGCGATATCACAGCTAATTGAAAGCAAACTTTGTTGGAATGTGAACGACGATTGATTTCGATGGATAGAATGGAGTCCAAATTTAGTAAAAAATGCCAGGCATCATGTCGACGTTCTAAAAGTATCAAGAGGTGTGCTAAAATCACAGTGACTAAATCATGGAGGTAAAAAGTCTTTCTTTCTACTTCCACGGCTTTATGGTACAAACAAAAAGTTGGTGTCAAGTGAGCCTGAAAGTGCGAAACCCAAGAAACATGAGAAAAAGTTACAAGTGTTACTTTCATCCAATCACAGCTTGTTTTATTTTAACCTAATAGCGTCCATGTTTACATTTGCCGGTACCTGACCCTATATTTCCCCACGCCCTCTACCGGGGAAAATGGGTCAGGGAACCAGACTAACAGGGTCCCAGGAATGAAAGTGTAGTCCCATAGTTCATCAAATCTAATGTGTTAAGAAGTGACACAGGTGTGTACATTATAACACAAATGGATAGGCGTAACTTCTTGATATTTGTATTGATTTTGCTGTGCAATAAATGGTAGAGTGGCACCTTATCACATTACATGTATATATGACAGCCTGTGTATGGGAATGCATGTATATATAGGGATATGAGCTTATTGTTCTTCCCAAAATTTGTTACAAAATATGTGACAAATCTGTAGAGAGACTGATATTAACAACTTTTTTCAAGAAATTAGACCTAATAAATTTTAAACAACAGAGGGGAGTGGAATCCTTTTGAAATCTGCAAGAGGTGCTGTTATAGGGCTTCATTGTGTTGCTTTCAGCATCAAGAAATTCATAACATTGAAAATTATTTCAGGTTGTGTGGGTGTGGGACTGGTGAGTCAGGTTGTTCCAAATGTGGTTGTTGTAAATCATGTGGTGGTGAATCTCAAGACAAAGAATTCTCAGGTGGTTGGCTAGAAGCTCTAGCAAGACATGGTGAGCTCATTCCATTGGACCTCATCGCAAAGAAACACATTGAAGATAGATTGAGACATCAACTGAAAAGAAGGGTTGCAAAAGCTAAGGGTAAGAACTCAGCTTTATTTTATATTGAGCTCTTTTCCACCAGCTTTATCCATTATTATCAGCTCAACTTGGTCAATATCAGTGTAAGATGATATTTCCAGTAGAATCTAATTTAACCAATTCAACGTAGCAATCTAATTAGATACTGTGGAATACTTTATTTTCACTTGGAAGTTATTTTCGCTATTTTTTTCTGGCCTCTTTTTAGTCCCCATGGACACTGTCCAGGGGGACCTATACATTTGGTCATGTCCGTGCGTGCGTGCATGCGTCTGTCCGTCTGTTCACGCAGATATCTCAGAGACGCCTGGAGCGATTTCATTCAAACTTGGTACAAGGATTATTACCTATGCCATACATATGCACATTGATTTGTTTTACGATTCAATCCAATATGGCCGGCTGGCAGGCATTTTTAGGGTTTCGAGACCATGGATCCGAAACCCTCTAGTAATCGTTCTGTTTTTTATTATTATTATTATTATTAGCTCTCATTTGGTACACCAAAGAGAGCTTATAAGGTGAATCATTTCATTTGCATCTCATTAACATGGCGTCTGTGTGTATGTATGTATGTATGTATGTCTGTTAGTCCGTCCACATCAAAAACTCCTAAACCGCAGCAGCTACCAGCTTAGTATTTGGTGTACAGGTGCACCTAGGGGTGGAGATGTGAATTTGTTCAAATGAACATGTCAGTGTCAAAAATATGCAAATGAGGTAAAAAAAGGAAAAATGCTGCAAACTGCTAAAACTCAGTAACCGTTGGTCAGATTTGGTTGAAACTTGATATGTAGGTTCATTTAGTTATTCTAAGTTAGGTGTGTACAACTGAGGATGATATTTGCATGTTTGTATTTTTGGGTAATTTTTTTCAGATTTTAGTAGAAAAACCTTTTTTACTGAAATAGCTTGTCTGATTGCTTTAAAAGTTGGTATCCATGTTCCTCGGGATGACCTCAGTCAAGTTTGTAAAAATTGTAGTAAATTTTTAGTATTTGTAATTTTGGGGCAATTTTCCCCAATTTTCTTCCAAAAACTACTCATCTGATGCCTTTGATATTTGGTCTGCAGGTTCATAAGGTTGATCAAAATGTGATGTATTCAAATTCTTATGAAATTTGCAATTTTGTATTTTTTGGGCAAATTTTTGGCATTTTTTGGTCAAAAAATGTATTTCTCAAAAACTGCTCATTTGATATCGTTTATGTTTGGTATACAGGTTCCTAGGGTTTATCTTAATATGAAATATTGAAATCAGGATGAAATCTGCAATTTTGTATTTTTGGGGCAATTTTTTCTCTTTTGGTCAAAAAATTTGTTTTACAAAATCTTTTTTAATAGCTTTGATATTGAGTAGAAATTTTCCAATGTATGATCTTAATTTAATATGTTCAAATTATATCTTCTTCAATTACATATTTTTGCAGCTATATTTGCCATTTTGGTCTGGCTGACCTGAAGTGGGCTGTCAAAGATTTCCTCCTTCATCAACACATGTCACAAAAAGTTATTCTCTACATAACACAAAGGAGCTCTATTAGCTGCCAGGTTGCTTGTTTTAAATTTTCAGAGAAACGTCTTCAATTTCCCATTTTTATGAGGCTTCCTTATTTTTTGATGGAAAAAACGTACAGAAATAGTCTACAGTATTGATTCAATAACTTTTTCAGCTTGTGTTGATATGAACAAAATTAATATATATTTGTGAAAAGATTTTCTGATTTTGGGTGATTTTATACCTACAGGAACTAAGAATACATAATGTGGTGATCTTGTGAGCATTTCATATGGTAAACTGTATTTGGTGTTAAAATGTGGTAAAAGAATCATTAGAAAGCACAGCTGAAGGTGATTTAGCAGGTTTGGTTTCCAACAAATATATTTCAAACTTTTTTCAGTGTTTGAACTGTCACGGTTATAAATAGCTCCTACACTTCCTGTCATTGTACCTCTTTAAATAAACATTGTTGATACCAAAGGGTGGACGATTTGATATCCTGATGGGGGATCTGGAAGATTTTCAGAAAAAAATAGATTCCAAGCAAATGTCAAAGAAAAACGAATCTGCCAGAAAAGGCTTGACTAAAAAAAAAGTTGGGAGAGTGGAAAAAAATACTGTACAGTGGATCAGGTTGAAAATAGTGCTACATGTACCTCATCAATCTTCAGACCCCCCCCCCAGGATATCAAATGGTCTACCCCCATGTCTCTGTGCACATATTTTACAATGCACTGCATCTCACTTAAAGATTCCAAGTCAGGTCAGGATTTGAAACAAATAGTCAAGTTCACCACAGTTAAAGTTCTTAAGTTGATCTCAGTGCCATCACCCTTGTGACATGTTGGTTTTATAAGTTATTCCAAAAGTGGATGCACCAGTTGCACTGAAAGAAAACAATGTTTACTTTTCCCTGTAAGGTTTTTGAGTTAATGGTTGTATATTTTGAAATCTCTCTGTGTATCTGGTGCCATGGTGTATGAGCAAAATGTAAACATTGGTTGCATATTGTTAAGCATTTCAGTCAAAGTTATCTGTTGTTCATGAAAATCAAGAAAAGGTAGCTGTTTGCCTGTATTTGCCAACACATAACTGCCTTGCGTGTTGATTGTCTTAGATATTATAACATACTAAGTAGAAAGAGGACATGAAACTAATCAAATTGATGTATAATATTCACCCCGAGTGCCAATATATATAACTATTTTATCATTACATCCAGCTGTTTGTTATATCTTTATCACTCTCCATGGGCCAAAGCACACTAAGGAGCCAATGTCATCACTGCCAGTCTCTGTATGTCAGTCTGTCTGTATGTCCATCCATTCACCAGTCTTTCTGAAGACCAAGTTTGTGGAGCTCATAACTGAATAATTTCCACATTAACTGTGGCCAGCTTCGGAACGTTTAGATGGTTATCTATAATCCAATGGAATCTTGCAGGCGTTGATAAAAGAATGAGAAAAAAAATATGATTTTTCATAATCTGCAATTTATATTGATAAGAGAATGATTACTTTATTATTTGGTGCGTATGATTGGAGGAACAATGTATGCGATAGTTTGATTGAGAAGCATAAAATTCGTATATATGTATTTTTGAAGTTTTTACTGACTTTTTATCAAAAGTCTTGTTTTCGAGAGTTACATATCAGATACCTAGTATCAAATTTGGATTTTAAGTTCTAAGGATCATTTGATTACCGTATATCAAAATTGATGAAATTTGTATAAGTAAATATGAGCAAATTGGAAGACAGAAGTTTGCAGTGCAGCTGACACACTGTTTTACAAAAATATTAGCATGGAGCTATCTATATGTTGTGTTTAAAAGAAGTTTTGGAGTACCATGTTTTGCACGTTTTATTTTTTTTAAAATGCCAAATGTGATATTCTTGAAGTCCCTGGTCTAATTGCAAAAGATTGAGAATTGCTGCACATTTTACCCGTGTATTTGTGGTAGATACATGTACATGCTCAACTGTTAATTAGTATTTGTTCAAATGAAGTCAGGGTTACTAAAATGCTACTGAGCAACAAAAGTGAAAACTTGGTGAATAAACATTGGTCAGGTTATCTTGGCAAGGCAGCTAACATACCACATTGTACAAAAAGTGCTGCATGGAAGTCGCTATGAGTGAATCTAAAAGAAGTTATGGTGTACAGATTTTGTATACAACCAGTCTTTCATTTTCAAGATGCAGGACAATGTAAGTGTCATCTGTATAGTCAGTAAACTTTGCTGCTTAATCCAACAAGGTCTGGTTATTAGTTAACAAACTCTTACAACTGTGAATGTAAATATGACAATTTTGTGTGAAAAAATGTTCCAACTTTGATTTCAAAGGATTTTGTTTTTTTGTTTTCATATTGTATATTTATGGAATTACTAGTCTGTGTGAGTAATGGCTTCTACACAAATCCCTGGTTTGATGCTTTGAAAGTCGGTTAGAATAGCTTTAAAACGGATGTACATATCTGATGCTTCAGACTTCTTGCTATATGTTTGTGTTTGGAAATTTCCCTATTTGTCTATGTCACTGCAATGTTTGTTTAACTTGGTGGCAGTTTGGGACATACCATTATCATGTAGGTGTGGCAGCTTCATTAACAGTGGAAGGTGAGGAATGCCCATTATTACATCTTACCTTTGTCTTCGATTGTGCAACTATAGACCGTAGAGAGACCAAATATTGTCTACATTAATTTTATGCATTTTATATTATAAGGGACATGTTTAGTTTGGTATGGCTGATTTTATCACTAGTTATGATGTACTAGGTTGCATGGCATTGTGTAAGTGTATGTGATCAACAGTTGCAAGTTGCCAACCATTCCATACTTCAATGGATGGTGTATCAAAATTTGTTCAAATGCACTTGACTATGAATATCACTAGCTAAGGTACATAGAAGTGTGTTAAATATCGAGTATAGACTCATTCTACCTTGCCACATGTAACCAAATGAGAGCAAAGTGTCATTAACGCTATTTTTCTTTTTCTTCTTCTTCTTCCGTGCTCTAAATGCAACTGCCACGCAAACACCGTTGCACCTAGAGACTTCAAATTTGGCACATAGGTAAAACTCCTCACAAGTAATTTTTTGATCACATGACCATAACAATAGGTCACGTGACCTGGCGGCCATATTGAAAACAAACTTTCAAAATGACTTCATTTGCTTAAAAATTAATCAATCAAAATTCTGTCCAAGTTTTTGTAGACCATAGAGCTAGGCTCCTTTATGCAAAATTTCAAGGTCATAGGCCTGGCCGATTTTGAGGAGATTTTTAAAGTATTATTTTTCACATTTTTTCAGTGACCTTTGACCTCCCCCATAGATTTACAAATGCCCATTACAGGCTAGCCAATAGAGCTAGGGGTCTGGTTCTTTTTTTTGACATAGACGATCATTGGTTTTAAATGTTCACCGAAATATTTTGGGTCAAGTCACGTGACCTTGACCTCATTAATTATGCACATATCTAATTCTAGGCTAACCAATAGGGCTAGAGAGCCAAATTTAGGTACACAGGGAGTAGTATGGAATAGAAATCTATTGTCAATATGTCACATGACCAGACCTCATTAATTATGCGCATATCTAATTCTAGCTACCAATAGGGCTAGAGAGCCGAATATGGGATAGAAATCTATTGTAAATATGTCACATGACAAGACTCATTAATTATGCGCATATTTAATTCTAGGCTAACCAATAGGGCTAGAGATCCGAATTTTGGTACACGGGAGTACTATGGGATAGAAATCTATTGTCAATATGTCACATGACAAGACCTCATTAATTATGCACATATCTAATTCTAGGCTAACTAACAGGTCCAGAGAGCCCAATTTTGGCACACAGGGTGTACTATGGGATAGAAATATATTGTCAATATGTCAAATGACAAGACCTAATTAATTATGTGCATATCTAATTCTAGGCTAACCAATAGGGCTAGAGAGCTGAATTTTGGTACACAGGGTGTACTATGGGAAAGAAATCTATTGCCAATATGTCACATGACAAGACCTCATAAATGCGCATATCTAATTTTAGGCTAACCAATAGGGCTAGAGATCCGAATTTTGGTACACAGGAGTACTATGGGATAGAAATCTATTGTCAATATGTCACATGACAAGACCTCATTAATTATGCACATATCTAACTCTAGGCTAACCAATAGGGCTAGAGAGCCAAATTTTGGTACACAGGGAGTACTATGTGATAGAAATCTATTATGAATATGGCACATGACCAGACCTCATTAATTATGCACATATGTTATTCTAGGCTAACTAACAGGTCCAGAGAGCCCAATTTTGGTACACAGGGTGTACTATGGGATAGAAATATATTGTCAATATGTCAAATGACAAGATCTAATTAATTATGTGCATATCTAATTCTGAGCAAGCCAATATAGGTAGAGGTCTGATTTTTAGTCTAAAGGGATAACTATAGGATGGAATTTTAGGACAAAATGTCATGTGACCTCGATGACCTTTGACCTCATATATACATATTTGTCCATAACTCAGTAACCACAGTTGCTATATCTTTCACCCCCCTATACCTCTGCAGCTAAGCTATACCAATGGCTTATTCTTGCCTATGTGAGAGTCCTGGGGGGCCGGTGGCTAGTGACTAATGAACAATGACCAACACGGGATCAAACTGCGAATCAATATTTTGAGGATGAACTTGACCTATGACCCTAGCATGTTTCTTTACCTCATTGATTATGCACATATCTAATTCCAGCCTTCAAACTAGAGCTAGAGTTCTGATTTTTGGTACAGAAGGACATGCATCAATGTTAAGGTTTTTTAACAAAATGTCACATGACCAGCACATCCCATACCTCATTGATTATGCACATATCTAATTCTGGGCAAGCCAATAGAGCTGGAGGTCTGATTTTTGGTATATAGGGATAACTATTGAAAACAATTTTTTTCACAAAATGTCACATGACCTTGATGACCCTTTACGCCAAATATACATATCTGTCCATAACTCAGTCACCACAAGGACTACACCCTTCATATTTGGTATGATGGGATACCTTATGGTAACATATGCCGTACCTCATTAAATATGCACATATATAATTTTGGGCCAACCAACAGAGCTAGAGGTCTGATTTTTGGCATATATGGATAACTATGGGATACAATTTTTTTGACAAAATGTCACGTGACCTCGATGACCTTTGACCTCAATATACATATCTGTCAGTAACTCAGTAACCACAAGAGCTACAACCTTCATATTTGGTATGATGGGAGACCTTATGGTACCATATGTCATGCCTCATTTAATATGCACATATCTAATTTTGGGCAAGCTAACAGAGCTGGAGGTCTGATTTTTGGTATATAGGGATGACTATGGGATACAATTATTTTGACAAAATGTCACGTGACCTCGGTGACCTTTGACCTCAAATATACATATCTGTCCATAACTCAGTAACCACAAGGGCTACACCCTTCATATTGGGTATGATGGGAGACCTTATGGTACCATATGCCGTACCTCATTAAATATGCACATATCTAATTCTGGGCAAGCCAATAGAGCTTGAGGTCTGATTTTTGTAGATGGGGATATGTATGGGATACAATTTTTTTGATCAAATGTCACCTGACCTCAATGACCTTTGACCTCAAATATACATATATGCCCATATTTCAGTAACCACAAGTGCTACACCCTTCATATTTGGTAGGATTGGAGACCTTAGGACGCCACATCATAAACCTCATTAAATATATGCACATATCTAACTCTGGGAAAGCCAATAGAGCTAGAGGTCTGATTTTTGGTATATGGGGATAAGTATGGGATACAATTTTTTCAACAAAATGTCATGTGACCTTGATGACCTCTGACCTCAAATATACATATATGTCCATAACTCAGGAACCATAAGTGCTACATCCTTCATATTTTGTATGATGGGAGACCTTATGGTGCCATATCCGGTACCTCATTAAATTTGCACATATCTATTTCTGGGCACGCCAATACAGATACAGGTCTGATTTTTGGTATATGGGGATAAGTATGGGATACAATTTTCTTGACAAAATGTCACGTGGCCTCGATGACCTTTGACCTCAATATACATATCTGTCAGTAACTCAGTAACCACAAGAGCTACAACCTTCATATTTGGTATGATGGGAGACCTTATGGTACCATATGTCATGCCTCATTTAATATGCACATATCTAATTTTGGGCAAGCCAACAGAGCTGGAGGTCTGATTTTTGGTATATAGGGATGACTATGGGATACAATGTTTTTGACAAAATGTCACGAGACCGCGATGACCTTTGACCTCAAATATACATATCTGTCCATAACTCAGTAACCAGAAGGGCTACACCCTTCATATTTGGTATGATG
>LD344624.1:407486-417661 GCA_001465055.1 Ptychodera flava
CTCATTAATTATGCACATATCTAATTTTGAGCGAGCCAATAGAGCTGGAGGTCTGATTTTTGGTATATAGGGATAACTTAGCAATACAATTTTTTTTTTCAAAATGTCACGTGACCTTGATGACCTTAGACCTTGAATATACATATATATGCATAACTCAGTAACCACAAGTTCTATACGCTTCAATTTTGATAGGATATCAAACCTTAAGATTTCACATCTCGTACCTCATTTATTATGAACATATGTATTTCTTGTCTGGCCAACACAGCTAGAGGTCTGATCTTTTTTCCCGATTTAGAACCATAACTTAGACATGCCTCTTGTTATAAATTGGGAAAAATGTCATAAACCTATGTGCCCATAGACGTGAACTTATACACTCCAGTGATACTTCTTAATGACCACATTTCCCTTCCCCATCAAGACTAATACTCCTTTTACAAGTGGGGACTATGTCATTGTCAATGACTTGTTTTTTGTCCGTTTTGTAATCTATTAGTCCTATGGAGGGTTTTAACCAATCTGTAATAAAGTGAAGAATAATAATAGTTACGCTAGCAGCTAACTGACTACGCGAGTAACCGGAAGTGTACCCAGCTCAATTCATGGGCTCCGCCATAAGTGATTTTAAAGAAACAAATACGAAACGTTCAAAGTATGATTTTTTCACTCACCGTCAATAAAACATATCGATGCCATTGCCCAGTAAATATTAGTTTCCACCTTGTCATTGATGCAAGATATTATTATCATCACGATTAAAAAATAGAAAAAGAGATAAATCTGTCCTCCATATAAACAAGGACTCATGATAAGTATGCTGGGATTGAACTCACATTAAGAAAAGGGCCCTCTGTTGTCAATAACTTGATGCAAATTGCCAGTTTCAGACAGAAAGGTTTTCAGCTCACAAAACTTGACGTTTGGGTAGTATAGTTGCTATGGCAAAGACAATAACGGCATGTCCCTTATTGAACATAGTAGATTGTGATCATGATAAATGCAAAATGTTACGTACATTACACAAATTGCCAGTTATATCTAAATTTTGGACAAATGAAACAGAAAAAGTATACCTGCCCTGGTCTGACAAAGTGAACTGAGCACATCAGCTGCACCACATCATTGAGTGACCAAGTATATTTGGTGTTTGGAAAAAATTCCTCTCGCCTTTCTTTTATGAACAACCATCAGTGATTAAATATACCAGCCTATTAAATTCCCAGAACCCTCATACTTTTATAAACTTGTCAAAGTTTATTTATCATAGTTTCAAGTTACGGGATGGTCTATTGCAGACAAATTGATATTACACATGGATTTTCTGGATTTTCTCAATTCTTTGTATAATGTAACCATTTTCAAGTAGTAAGCCCCACTGTATCTGTCTGTATATTTATTGTCACTTATTGTATAAAAGGCCGGAGGCCTGCAATACTGAATAAAGGATGATGATGATGATATTTGGTGTTTGAATTTATTGTTTACCCAATGCGTTGAGGTCTTACTAATGTATGAAGCAAATAACAATCAATTCTATTTTATTCTTTCTTATACTAATCATGAATCAATAGTATTAGTGACCATGCATGTAAGCATCCATTGTGCATCTTCAAATTTCTTATCTTAGAACCTCTGGCACCACACCAAGGGCTGACCCCTATATAATATCGATAATTACAATACAACATCGCTTTAGGATTTCATATTGATTTTAACAATGTGAACATCATTGCAACCTGTCCATCATGATGCAGCATTAAATCAAACAATATAATTACGTAGTTTACTTGCACTTTTAATAATCATGGTGGAAAGGATGCAAAAGAAATATTACAGCATAGGTTCAACTGACTTCACTTTAAATTTCTAAATTATACCTAAATTTTGCAACATGTACAATCAACCTTACAGTTTGTGTGGAAACCTGACAAACTATGTTGACATTTGTAAGGTGCAATGCGAAAATACAACAAAGAAATAAAAACATCTACATGCAGATTTAGGTGTTCAGGTAATTAGTGAACTTTGACCACTAATCAATTATTTTTCCAGTGCACAATAGGAATTTTCAACAACTGTTGTCTAGAGTTATGCAGATAATTTGTTAAACAAATTCAGTATATGTAAAGCATAAAACTTACGTTTAAGCCAACATTTCCAATAAAATAAATATTACTAGCTGATGCAAGCCACAATGCTAGTTGAAATTGTTCCAGTCAATAACAGGTAGCTCCATGTATGTCTGTAAAAGTGTACCTTCCACTTCTAGCATGATACTAATCATTTTTGAGTAATTTTGCTTTCAATTGTTATGTGCATTTATTTCCTTAAAATATTGTGATAAGAGGAAGGGCCGTTCTATGAAAGAGTGAATTTTGTTAACAAATAATATTGTTGCTCAATGTTTGGAGACAAAAACCAAGTTTGACATTGAAAATTTGGCGGAGGTTTCTTATTTTGACGCAGATTGTTGCTTTTGTGAACAAAGATGATCACATGACTAATATGCAATTAATGAAACATACAAGAAAAAGTGAAAAATCCCAAACTACTTTCTCTGTGACTTTAACATTTGCTTAATAATATTTCTAACAGTATTTAATCACACTTTTGTTCAAAACCAAAGTCGTTAGAATGACTGATATTCAAATAACGATGTAAAAATAATGTAAAAATGATTAAAAAAAATTACAAACTCAATAGCTATAGGCCCTATAGTTCTGAAATTTGATAGGTTAATTCTTATATTGTGGTTCAAATTTAGTGTGTGCAAACCAAGTTGATAAGATTACTGTTATGCATTGAAGTGAGCAAAATAAATCTTTCAAAAATTATCAACAATTCTACACCCAAAAGGTTTGATTTCTATGTGTTTTATAATTGGTAGAAAGTCAGTAGAGATGTTATATGTGGCATTTAGGTGAATGGTGATTCAATCAAAGTTGGGTAAATGACTGCTATGATACTAAAATGAACAAATGAATCAGAAAAATGGTCAAAAACTGCAGACTGTTATACTTCTAATTCAAACTATTTGAAACATGGTAGAAACATACCTGTTTTGATGCAAATTCGAGATTATTACAATCAAATTGATCTCTCTTTGACTTCACTATTTGCTTTAATGGGATGTCCATGATCTACAAGTCTGTTGAAGAGAGTTGATGGAATGACTGATATGCAAATCAAAACGGATATACAACCTTAACTAATTACTGGACCTGCTGCACCTGCTACCACTGCCAGAATGCTCTAATTGCAAAGCTTTCGAAGTTTAGTAAAAACTTAATATTTGTGGAATATCTCCTGAATATTTGTGTTTTTTCACATTCATGAGAAACTCATTACTGCTGACCGGAGGCTAAGGATTCACACTTCAACTAATCCCCTTTACTAATGATCCAGTATTTTCACAGAGCACGGCAGTAAACTGTCTGAACAGCTCTACTGTACCGGTACAGTTACTGACGGTAATATTTTTTCAGTCGATATCTCAACTATGACCTTGTTTTGTAATTGCTATTTGTAATTGCCAATTGACAAATCTTAGCAAATATTATTTAAGTAATTCAACGCTATTGAGTCACCTACTGATCATAGGGACTTACAACCAAAAGAACACGAAAAAACTTACATATTTGACAGGTTTTGGTTGTGCCGATGAAACGAAACTGCATAAACGCGTGCCCTTTGACTTGCACTAGTCACCATTCATCATGTTCACCAAGAATGTGATTTGAAAACCAAAGTGACACAAAAAAATTCGCCAAAAAGCAGTAATGGATTTTCATCATGACAAAGTGGTAAAACAAGAATAAAATACTGGGTTTTTTTCGTTTGTCGACTCTCACTTCTCTCTTGTTGGCATGTTAAAACTGCTTGTTTTTCCACATTATTTGAAGCTAGTGCTGTCTCGGTTTTGATGTCGCATGCATATGCATATGGGCAGTCTCATGAAAATGATGGCAACTATAAATAGCTAGGAAACGTGACGTACACTGCCATGCCCATTGAAGTGGAACAACCAAAGCATTGTACAGGTCACCAAGGATGACCTTAATCAGATTTGTTCAAATTTTGATGAAATATGTAAATCCGTGTTTTTGAGGCTAATTTTGCTATTTTTTGGCAAAAGTCTTCTTCTCCAATGGCTGGTCAGACAGCTTTTATATTTGGTACACAGGTCCCTAGGGATGACCTTATTAAGATTTGTTCAAATTGTGATGAAGTATGCAAATTTGTATTTTTTAGGTAATTTTTGTCATTTTTGGTCAGAAACTTATTTAACTAAAACCACTTGTCTGACCGCTTTGATATTTGGTGTAGAGGTAGGGTAATCAACATGTGATATTTTCAAATTATGATGAAATCAATAATTTTGTATTTTGGGGCAATTTTTGTGATTTTTGATTAAAAAAATTTGTTGCTCAAAAAATACATGTCTGTTAGCTGTAGTTAGCTTAAATATTATTTTTCAGGTTTCTACAGATGAATGTGATATATTGAAATAGTGTTGATTGCCTGTTTAGGTTTGTTACTAAATAATGCTGCATGTGTGTGACTTCAGACAATGCTGCCTAAAATTTGGATAAATTTGTTGTATGCATGACTGTTGTCACAGCTTGTAGTCCAAGCCATAAATTCATGCGAAGAAGTGTGATTTTTAGTATCTGTTGTAACACTGGCAGGTTTTATTTTCGTCTTTCTTGTGGAAAATGCGGACAAATATTTATTTATGCATATTAATGAGAGAAAAAATGATGTCATTTGCGATCAGCGCTATTAGGCGCTTCAAATAAAATTTTTTGTTCTCTGTCTTCGTGCTGATAGGTTTCCAGAGAAAATTAAGAAAACAAACACAATGAAACACAAATAAAAGTATTATTTTTCTAAAAGAAACCAAATTAAAATTGAGCTTATATTAATACACCTTTGGATTTTGCCTGTGTTTGTTTTTTTCCCTGGCTGCCTTATAGGTTTTTCAAAAATCAAAGGATGGCAAACAAAGAATTTTCTTTAAGTTGCCTTATGATGAAATCTGCAATTTTGTATTTTGAGGCAATTTTTGCCACATTTGGTCAAAAAATTTGTTTCTCCAAAAGTGCATGATACTTGTATGCAGGTTCCTAGAGGTCATCTTATTTATGATGTATTGAAATTATGATGAAATCTGCAATTTTTATTTTGGGGCAATTTTTGCCATTTTTGGTCAAAAATTTGTTTTTCAAAAATACTAATCATCTGGCAGCTTTGGTTAACATGTTTTTAGGGATGATCTTAACATAATACATTCAAATTATGGTGAAATCATTAATAATATTGTGTATTTTTGCAGCTATTTTTTACATTATTTGTCAGGCCATTCTGAGATGAGCTAACAAAGATTTCCACCTTCTTTATCAACATGTGTCACAAATAGTTACTCTCTACGTAGCACAGCAGAGCTGTGTCGGCAGTAAGGTCGCTTGTTTTGAATGACCGTATATTGTTGATTTGTTTGATTCTGTGACTTCTACGCTGAATGTAACATTTTGAATGGGAAGATGTTACATGCAATTTTATAAAATTATCTTTTATGAAATTAATGTCATCTAAGTGTTTGCCATCCTCTCATAACATCATAACTTTGATCTGATTATTTGATAACAAATGTGAGTGCCAAAATCACACTGTTATTGGAATTTTGAGGAACCTGTAATTTAAAAGAGAGGATGGGATGAGGTCAAAGCAAACTTTCAGTTTTATGTGCAAGCATGTGTAGGTTTTTGGAACAGTCGTCTACGAAAGCTTCCAGTGTAGGTGATGTTTGTGGCAAAACCAAGCCACGACTTTTTTGCACTGTAACACTTGTTTATAGTGGTCAGATTCCAACATTGAGCCATGTCACAATGTAAATCAGTGCCCTCTTTTTGAACACTTCTGAAACTTCTATCCATTAACTTATAATAAGTAACGCAGTCCAGCTGGCCAAATCCATACTTGTTCCTTTCACAAATACAAATGTTTGATATGGAAATGCATCTAAACACTGGCATAGACTGCTTCTTGTAAATTTGCACATCATCAAAAGTATGGAAGGTACACAGTCAATAACAGAACCGTTAGTGTTTTCATTTGTTAGATAGCTTAAAAATTGTCTGTTTTGTGGTGGCCAGACTAGAAGATCTGTTACTTGAAGATGCTCTTTGCTGTAGTATTTCAAGCAATGAAGCCTCTTATCTTCATTGTATATGCTGGAAAGTGAAAAGTAAATTTTAATATCACGTTCACTCTTCTCTTTTCCCTGTATACAGCAACAACTCGCAAAACTACCTCTGAGACAGAGACTCTAGCGGAATGTGTTGGCAAGACAAGATCACTACTCTGCAAGATCTTGTCAGAGAAATGTGCAACACCAATAGCAGTGAGAAAAGAATTGATTGGAAGAAAAGAGGAGTTAAATTATCCTGATTTGATGGATGTCATCATGAAAGAATGCCACCATACCTTTGTCAGTTGTTTCCATGCTTTCTATCCAACTAATCAACTCAAATGGATGTGTTTATGTTATTTGCTTAAAGAAATTGCCCCGGTGAGTAATTTTATTATTGAGCCATTAACCCTTTTCCTGCCAAGTCCATATTTCACCACCAGGTCAAGATGGTTAAATTAATGAAACACAACGTATTCCATATGATGTATTTTGACATAATACTGTACATTTGAAGGCTGTTGAAAACATAATACTGTAAAGTTGATTTTTTTTGGACAAAAGATGCTATAACAGACCAAGCCAAGTGGGTGAAAATATCATGTTTTGGCTCAATACCGCTTTTTACTGACTTGGCTGATGGAGAAGTGATACAGTTATTACTGTCTGGCAGGAAAAGGGTTAAAGTACTAATGTATCTGATGTAATGTTTGTTTACTGTAACATGTTTAAAGTGATGTCACTTTGTATTGGTTGTATACATTGTATCTTGATGCCAACTATCATTATCTTAAGTCTGAAATTATTAGCAATCACACAAATTGTTGAGGCAGCAGTGTTGTTTTCAAAGTGTAGACACTCTACAAGGCTTGTTATTATTCTGATTAATGCTTTTCTAGGAGGTCCGATCTTTGGATCTTACAATCAAAATGCAAACTTCTCCAAAATACAGCGTGATGATATTTTACACTATTTGTATTTTTGTGTGTCAATTGTAACTTCTTGTTCTATTCCCCAAGGGGTGAAGTCAACAAAAGTAACCATTTGTACTCAACTGAATGTCTGTGTCATTTAATGAAGAAAGTTTCACTGGAAGAAAACTGTCTTTACTTATTCTGTTAGCTCCAGTCAACTGCTGATGAGGCAGTGATATATGGTCTCGTTTCATATGATCACCGTTAATATTTACCGGGGTTTTCCTCAGCATTGATATGTGGAACACATGTGCATATGGTGAATGTGTAGAGCCAAAGTACTTGTAATGAATGGTTGGCTAGTCATAAGGGGTCCGAAGGAAACTCATTAGCTCAGGAAAGACACTTAGCCCCTTGTCTAATGTCATCACAGTCCTGAGCAGCTGGTTCCAGCCAGACCATGAAAGCTGTGTTGCTCTCATCTCTCAGGTTGAGGTCTGGCGCTGCAAGACTATCTACACATGTATAGGCTTAGTTGACAAGTTGAATACCGTGTATCTCAAAATGGTTATGGAGTGGAACAAGAACTAAAAATTAACATTGAATTGGAAATTGAAACTGGAGGAAAAATAATCACAATTAAAGCTACTGGCCTTTTAATTGATTTCTTTGAAAATAAGTGTAGGGACATTACCCTACCATACATGTGTGCATGTGGTCTTTTTTGTCAGAGAATGGAATGTGGCCAGGTTCATTGCAGAAAAGCTACTCTGACCTCACACATCATGTTCACTTTAATCCAGTTACACTGTTAAATGTGGAGGATATCGCGACATTGCACAATTATATGATATCAAATATTTACGGCTACTTGACTATACAATATTGAAGTTAGATCAGTTTGGCAAGATCTGTAAGGCGGTGAAATCTCCCATATATATCAAAATACCTGCGATTTGACAAAATCTAGTATCGTCTAGTATCGAAGTTCAAATCAGTCCTTGGAAGTCAGGTTTAACAAGATCTGTAAGGCGGTGAAATCTCCTATATATATATATATATATATTGGATATTTACCTGCAATTTGACAAAATCTAGCATCTGGTTTCACAAAATCTGTGAGGTGGTGAAATCCCGTGCTCTTCTATACGGCGGTAAACCTAGGGGAGGGGCTTATACTCGAGCAACCCCATGTTATCTGCCATTGACGCTTAATTTATGCTAATTTTATGCACAATTTTTAGCTCTCATTTGGTACACCAAAGAGAGCTTATAAGGTGAATCATTTCATTTGCATCTCATTTACATGGCGTCTGTGTGTATGTATGTATGTATGTTTGTTAGTCCGTCCAGATCAAAAAGTCCTAAACCGCAGCAGCTATCAGCTTAGTATTTGGTGTACAGGTGCACCTAGGGGTGGAGATGTGAATTTGTTCAAATGAACATGTCAGTGTCAAAAATATGCAAATGAGGTAAAAAAAGGAAAAATGCTGCAAACTGCTAAAACACAGTAACCTTTGGTCAGATTTGGTTGAAACTTGATATGTAGGTTCCTTTAGTTATTTTAAATTAGGTGTGTACAACTGAGGATGATATTTGCGTGTTTGTATTTTTGGGTAATTTTTTTTCAGATTTTAGTAGAAAAACCTTTTTTACTGAAACAGCTTGTCTGTTTGCTTTGAAAGTTGGTATCCATGTTCCTCGGGATGACCTCAGTCAAGTTTGTAAAAATTGTAGTGAATTTTTAGTGTTTGTAATTTTGGGGCAATTTTCCCCATTTTCGGTCAAAAAATTTTTTCTTCCAAAAACTACTCATCTGACGCCTTTGATATTTGGTCTGCAGGTTCATAAGGTTAATCAAAATGTGATGTATTCAAATTCTTATGAAATTTGCAATTTTGTATTTTGGGGGCAAATTTTTGTCATTTTTGGTCAAAAAATGTATTTCTCAAAAACCGCTCATCTGATATCGTTGATGTTTGGTATACAGGTTCCTAGGGTTTATCTTAATATGAAATATTGAAATCAGGATGAAATCTGCAATTTTGTATTTTTGGGGCAATTTTTGCTATTTTGGTCAAAAAATTAATGTGGTAAAAGAATCATTAGAAAGCAATGCAATGTTTGTTTAACTTGGTGGCAGTTTGGGACATACCATTATCATGTAGGTGTGGCAGCTTCATTAACAGTGTAAGGTGAGGAATGCCCATTATTACATCTTACCTTTGTCTTCCATTGTGCAACTATAGACTGTAGAGAGACCAAATATTGTCTACATTAATTTTATGCATTTTATATTTTAAGGGACACGTTTAGTTTGGTATGGCATGGTATTGTGTAAGTGTATATGATCAACAGTTGCAAGTTGCCAACCATTCCATACTTCAATGGATGGTGTATCAAAATTTGTTCAAATATACTTGCCTATGAATATCACAAGCTAAGGTACATAGAAGTGTGTTAAATATTGTGTATAGACTCATTCTACCTTGCCACATGTAACCAAATGAGAGCAAAGTGTCATTGACGCTATTTTTTTCAACACCGCTCGATCTTTCTATTGCTTTCAAAATCGACTTACACATCAAAAGAAATTGATTACACAATCTATGAATACAGAAGTGACATTTTGGTGAAATTTCAGCGTTGAAAAAAACCCAAACTTGAAACAAAGACGTCGTGTATGCTGCTGATCAACAGTATAAATGTGAACTGGCATGCATTACCTACACGGAAAGGCAACTCAATATTCCAGTATCAAACTCTACATCTTGTGAAAACAACAATATAGCAGTGAAAATTGAAATAGTCACCAGGAAAAAATCTTCACAAATGAAAGGATAATTGCTTCAAACAAAAGAAAATGCAAGTTTAGAGGATTTATTTTTATTTATTTATTTATAATATTCATCCACAGCGGACACAATACGTGTACCGACATAGGATAGGATGACTGAAATAGGTGCGAACCACCTATACAAAGCCAGTCACCCTAATGAAATGAAATATGTACAAATGAAAAAAGCAAACAACAATAACATACAGGAGATAAAAAATGAAGAAAG
>LD344625.1:9369-27603 GCA_001465055.1 Ptychodera flava
CGTGTTGAGGGGGGGGGGGGGGGGGGGGCGTGAAATCTTCAAATATTTCACTTACGCCAGTCGTGCAGTTGGGCCAGGTTTTTGAAGTTCTGTGACATCGAAACGCCCGTTTGACGTGTTGTTCTGTCTTCGTTCTCTGGTTGCAACACTGTTCTTCCTTTCCAAAAGTAATCTTAGGAGTGACAAAAGTAAAAATGACAAACTGTACATGGAAACCATGCCTATAGTTATCGTGTTTTTTTATCCGTTGTTAACAGAAGGACGTTTTCTTAGAGAATTTAATTCACTTGCAGGTTGGTCAAAAATATATGTATATCACTCTCAATGTCAATATACAGCAAAGTCTGTCTTCGTGTTCGTAACTGCTGATGAAAATTCCGAATACCTGTCAGACTTCAAGTTATTAACATGTACGGAATATTTTGCAAAATATTTCGGAATGAATTAATTGAAATTACAAAAGTATACCTGCTGTACATTGACGCTTCCACACAAACCGCGCCCAGCTGTGATTACAACAGATGTGGTTACTACAATAGCTGTTACCACACTAAACATAAAAAAGAAATTCGGTACTTCATAATCGAGGGTATATTTCAGCAAACTTCAATCACCACCCATCAAATATTAAGTAAATTAATGGAACGATAGAAAAGCCTAGGATCTGGCAGAGAAGAAAGTACACAAAAATAACACCACGGGTGTAAAATCAAAAATATTATTACCACATTTTAGGTTTTCGTTGATACTGGAATGTAAGTCAATATTGCATGGATATTCGAGCACAGCCAAACCATGATACACAAAAATGGAGCCGGAAAATTAGGCACGCAGGAGGATATGCAAGCAAAGTATTTTAAGAATAGATGCATGTGTTGTTCATTGGCGTAATGTATGTATGTATGTATGTATGTATGTATGTATGTATGTATGTATGTATGTATGTATGTATGTATGTATGTATGTATGTATGTATGTATGTATGTATGTATGTGTGTCTCTGTGTGTCTGTGCGTGTCTGTCAATCAAAAACTAAACCACAGCACCTACCATTTTAGTATTAAGTTTGCAAATGCACCAAGGAGTGGAGATGTGAATTTGTTCAAATGAACATGTCAGTGTCAAAATATGAAAGTGTGGTAAAAAAAGGAAAAATCTTTCAAATTGCTAAAACTCTGTAACGTAAGTCATATTGGGTTGAAACTTGCATTGCAGGTTCCTTTAGTTATTCAAAATTACGTGTGGACAAATAGTGGTGCAATTTACATGTTAGTATTTTGGGGGTAATTTTTTCAGAATCTTCTTCTCTGCAATGTCTTGTCCGATTGCTTTGAAAGTTTGCATCCGTGTTCCTTTTGATAATCTCAGTCAAGTTTGTTCAAGTTGTAGTGAAATTTTCATATTTGTAATTAATTTACATTTTGTAATGTATCTTCTAAACAAGTGATATTGAAAATTCTCTATATCAGGGACTACCCTGCAGTGGTCAATTTGGGAATTTAGTCCTATAGCCTTCAATTGATTGATTTTGTGTTTCTCTGCGCCCGATAACTCTTTTTTGTGTGGTTAGATGACATTTGCTATATTCCTCACGCAGCTGTAGCTCAATTTCGCCGAATGTCTGTTGTGCAGCTTGTGTAAATACTAATCCAATAAGCAAACAAACCATTTGATATATCATGGCCGATTTCATCAAAAGTTAGCATTCACTCAAACGTGTCTGAGAAATGCAATTTTTGTCTGATGAAAAACAAGGGCTCTCCGTTTGACTCAAAATATCGACATTGAAACACATTTACGTGTCAAACTTAATCCTAACCAATCACTAGAAATTATTTGGCCAAACTTGATGTATTTATGTGAGTTCTAAAAGAAAATATGATTCAGTAATAAATGAAGCTGTTGCCATTGTCTCACCATTCATTTGTTTATTATGTTCGTTTGTTTATTCAACTATTTTCTATTTTCTGAAACATGGTTTGTTTATATTTAATGTTGATAATTTGCTATCATTGTTTCTTTCATGAGATGCTCAAGTGTAGAAGGAACAGTCATTTTTGTGATTGACGGGTCAAATAGGGACCTTGATCCATTAAAATTGCAAATGTGATTAAATATGATAATGGCGATTCACAGTTAAATCACAAATTTCTTTATAATGTATGCGTCTTTTTCTCGTCGTTTCTCTTCCATCATACCGCGTCACTCCTGTATCACCCTAATATGTAATAATTAACCAACTATATAATATTAACCCAATATGTAATAACACTTTACCCAATATGTAATAACATTCTACCCAATTTGTAATTCTGTCAAAATATTTAATAACATTCAACACAATATGTAATACTAACCCAAAATGTAATAACAATTAACCCAATATTTAATACTAAGCAAACCTAAAATATCACTTAACCAGATATGTAAAACGCTAAACAGGAGATATATATTACTTAACAAAATAAGACAAGATATGCCTAGCATCCATGAAAAGTTGATGGAGACGATGATGGTGATTATCATTATTAGTAAGTTTCGGAGAGTTGCAAAAACTAATTCAAATTTCCAGAAAATTTAATCAGCAATTATGATTATCGTTTATCGAATGGTTACAGCATTCCCTTAGTAAATTATCTTTGAACAAAGAAATGTACATTTGAATCTTCAGCAAACCGAAAATTAAGGCGCTGTAAATACATTCTGATTGTCAACCAAAGTTATGTCCATTTGCTATAAAATAACGTACGACATCAAATGTGTGCAGCATAAAGGGTCATTCTTCAATATATCTTCAGAGAGTTTCTTTTTCAAGTTTTGCACACAAATAGTATTCAATATTTTCCTTAAACTAGTACTTTATGGTCGGTAGTTTCATTGTTATAACATAGCTATCAAAATTAATCTAACTTCTTAATGACACAGAAGAAATATAATAGAATCTATGTAGATTATCCAAAGGCGATAAGTTAAGTTAAAATGAAAAATAATTTTAACTGAAGTAAGTGTGAAGCAATAATAAAATGAGAAAAATCAAGACAATCCCATATAGTCAAACTCATATGCCATTTTGTTCCATTAAGAGTTGGATACAGTTTTCTTACTCGATTTAGATGTTTTCATTTAACAGCAATACATGTGAAATTCATTTTCAGAGTCAAATCTTCCACAGTTTACTGCTAGAATCTTTTCACAGAAAACACACGTAGTTTCCTACATATTGGCTTAACCCAATATGTAATAAAGTCTCCACTGATACAAATTTTGTTGCATACTTTTCCAGTCGATCTCTAGTTTCTGGACTCATTATGAAGCCTATGGAGCAAATGAAGTCTTCAAAGTTTCTGTGTGAGACGATAATTTTATTTTCTCGGTAGAGTTAAGTCAAAGCATAGTCGACGTTTTTTTATTTTCAAATATAGGTACATTTAAGACTTTTGCTTAAACTTTTCTCTATGAAACTTTCAACTATTCTCTTACCAATAAATCAGGGGTCACCATGGAAAAACTTAGTACAAGGGAAGCGTTTACCGATATTTGAAATTCAAAATGACCGTTATTCCCAGGGAAAATGATATTTTAGATTCGAAAAAACTAAGATGGCGAAAAGCTTTAAAATAAGCCCCTACAAATGGGAGATCGGAACAGATTAGCGCTGATCGTGATTTTAAGAATTTCAATAACTGGTAAATATACTACATCTATAAATACTATATCTGGTAAAACGTAAAGTAAATGCTATAGCTTGTAACGTTTGGTTTCGAGGATAAAATGTACCCAAAACGATTTTATGAGATTGTGTAAAATGCTATCGTCCCGACCTGATGACGTATGCTTGTGTTAATAAGAATAAGTAATTAATTTTTCTATTTGTGGTGTTGACCATTGATTGGATCCTTGGACATAAGCACTTTACGACCGAGGAGAAACTTATTATTGGATGCAGCGTCGGTAACACTTCAAATCCTTGAGATAACGTAATGACCTTGCATTTGTGCAGAAACCAATGCATGTACATATGCTCTGAGGAAAATATCTTAAATTCACGTCGACTCTATTATTGAGCCACGACAAACTTCGATAATTTGACACTGACAGAGGAATGGTGATCCAAGCCGTCGCTCCATACCAACACACTCCAAGATATGGAAGAAGCTTTTGCAACGCCTATTACAAGCTCATCTTCTACAAAACGAATGCTATGCATTACCAAGGAACAATAAATGTCTTGTGCAGGCAATATTTTGACGATTCCGAGTACTTTTGAGGAAGCAATAAAGAGTAATCCCCAAGGCGAAGGAGAAGGCAGCTCCCTATGGTCTAAAAACTAAACTGTAATACGAAGACATATATGTTTTTGTTGTAAGGTGACTGGATAGCTCCTTCAGTAAACTATCGTCTCAGGAAAGCAGAGAGTGGTCTTGTCTATCTATCTATCTATCTATCTATCTATCTAGAAAATTTGTATAGCGCCTAAAATCCAAAGTTAAACAATGCTCAGTGGCGCTTAGAGTTACAATGAAAATGCTCTCTGGAAGATGTAAGTTTTTAAGCGTCTTTTGAAAATGTTGACATTAGGAGAGGTTTTTATGTCCAGGGGCAAAGAGTTCCAAAGGACAGGAGCTGCTACAGAGAAGGAGCGGCGACCATAGGTAGTCAGATTCCATCTAGGTGTGTGCAGAAGGCATTTATCAGATGAACGAAGAACACGTCTATAGAGAATATACCGGGCTTTACTATTTAAAAGGTAGGACTTCCTGCTCAGAAAGTAGATTAGTGAAATCATTTAAGAAGTTCTACAGTAGATAGGGAGATATTGTATCAAAATATGACCTGTCTGTTTCTCAAATGATGAGTGACAGCAAACCAAATTTTGACTCACAAAAGTAATTTGGTGAATTCACCAAATAACAATGGATTTGTCGCTTTGGGTAAATCTTGACGGGTGCGGCTAGCTGGCAGGGTACGCTTACCCATTCCGGACACCTGGTGCCACCACTATTTCGTGGTTCAAGATGACCCCATTGCCTTTGTCATCATCTATATGTTCCTTCGATGTGGTAAATTTCATAGTTTACCATAAATGATAACGATTATTGGACCTGATTTGATGTCCATTTGTACCCAGCAAAAGTAATCTCGTTCACAGATTACCAAGAAAATTGACAAATATCAACAGTGGAGTTTCTCCATCGATTATAATCGATTCAGCAAAAGTACGCTGATGATTATTCGATCGATACAGACATGTTCGTTTGACATGAGGTAATGAAGTAATGAAAACAATTGTTTGGCGGGTACGATGTGGTTTGTCATAGTCTTTATCATTATTTGAATCTCACGAAAAATCGCCACAGAAGGAATTTCATATTCTTGCATCTTTTAACGAAATACGTTCTACAACCAAAACTTTGGCGATCAAAGTGTATGGCTCATGATTTCTTAACCAAAGCTAATTCGGCTTATTCATTTTATTAATTTGAACGCATCGACATCAGTAAAGATGTACACGACAAAGTGGAAGAAATGTTAGCAAAGCTTGAAAAACTGAAAGAAAAGACTAATCCGGTGTTGGACATCACGTCTGTGATCAAACAGTCGTCACCTATGGTCGTCTTGTTGCCATGGGACTTACTCACCTGGACCGGTGTTGGAAGATAAGACGCATGCGTGGCACTATATAGGACTGTATGAATATGACACGGTTCATAACAGATTACAGTACAGAGCTGCTAGACTTTCAGCGTGCATCGCTAATATGTATACGCGTTTTTTTGTTCAAAGTATTCTATTTCAGTCTGTAATAGTGCAACGATAACGTTATTCAATAAAAGCTTTGCAAGCTATTACTTTCAAAAGGTCAGCATGATAAATCTTTATTCAAAATGCCCCGAGGCTGTTGTTCGGCTAAGATTAAAAATAGACATGAAATTTAATGTTGGTGATGATACACTGGGCTGGTTCGTGAACTATATATATTATAGCCCAAACATGGAACTATGTGCCCGAGGGCAGGTGACCATTTGCCCGACGTAAGGAGGGCAAATGATCTCCTGCCCCGAGAGTACATAGTCCCATATTTCGGCCAGAATGTTTTTATTACATGCCTCTCTTACACAGTTTTCACTCAAAATATTTAGATTTATTGGCAAATGATAATCCAATGCTTTATTTCCATCTTAGACGAAAATCCGTTAACAAATGGAACGACTTTAATCATTGAATGGTGCAATGATATATTTAGACTACTGTTATGCGGTTTATCAATTTTTTCTGCAAAATTTTCCAAGACTGGATTTTCTGTGCAAAACATGAATTTTCGACATTTTGACATAAAAAGATGTCAAGTTGAAAATAGTTCCGGTTCACTTTCAGTCCAATGATGACTATGCGGCCCGCGACGTCATCGACGAGTTACCATTGATTCCTATGGAGCGCGCGACGTTCGATATGCGAGGCATGTAATAATACCGATTATTACACGCCTCGTATATCGAACGTCGAAAGTGAACCGGAAAGTGAACCGGAACTTTATTCAACTTGATAACATTTTGATGTAAAAATGTTGAAATTTCATGTTTTGCATAGGAAATCCAGTTTTCGGAAAATTTACAGAAAAAAAAATATAAACCGCATAACAGTAGTTTAAATATATCATTGCGCAATTCGATGACGAAAATCGTTCCGTTTTTAACTGATTTTTGTCTAAGATGGAAATAAAGCATTTGATTATCAAATTGCCAATAAGCCTAAACATTTTGAATGAAAACTCTGTAAGAGAGGCATGTAATAAAAACATAATAGCCCTAACAAGGTACTATGTACCCTCTGGGCAGGAGACAATTTGCCCTCCTTACGTCGGGCAAATGGTCACCTACCCTCGGGCACATAGTCCCATGTTTGGGCTATAATGTATATGATGGCTCGCTCTTAAGAATCTATCACTTTATTGGGGAGACGCTCTAGAGTTGAGCTCACCACCAAGCAAACTCTGCTTGGTTATTTCAGATCCAAATGAACCTCTGTTAGTTAACCTTATTAGTTTACTTGTTAGAAAACACACCTATTACTGTAAAATGAACGGTGTTAAGCCAAGTTTTGCAGGATTGGTGTCTTTCATACGACGGATATATCAGATAGAGAACTTCATTGCAAAGAAGAATAACAAGATGACAGTGCACTCGGAAAAGTGGTCTCCTATATTATTATTTGTGCGATAATTGATGTATTTACAGAGAAAACTAGTACACTAGTATAAAGAATTGTAACATTATAAGGAAAATACCCAATAAAATTATTTAAATATAAAAAAGTAACAAAAATTAACGAAACATCTATCAAACAGAGGGAAATTTCGAAAACGATGTATAAATTACTTAAAAGGGTTTCTTAGATTTTCGAAATGTTTGGGTTTAAACGGTGTGTTTATTTCTCTTGACAATAGTTGTTAACACGATCAGAACTAATTTGGGATAATGGTGAAGTAATGTATGTTTAATATGCAAATGTGCGATCATCTGCTTTTCTTTGTAAATTATACACTTGTTTTTATAAGTAATTTGTAATATTGTAACATTCAGCTATATGGCACCTAACATTTTTGAGAAATTGTAATAATATGAAGATCCAACCTTGCCATCGCCAAATTAGTTCCAATCGTGTTACTTATATGTCATCCGGAATGACTAATAGCCCCGGTAGTATCACATATTCCAAAGCCGTCACCAGCTGTGACACGGCGGAGGACATCAGTCGATAAGTAGAGTTGGGACAGTGCACATCTGTAGGTTAGTTAATTTCATAATGTACCGCCATCTCTTGAAGGCCTATGCAGCTCTTCTGTGTCTCCAATACCATAGCTGCGACGATCCTAAACATCCTCATATACTATTCATCCTGGCAGACGATCTTGGTAAGTTTAGTCGTATTTTTCTGAGTGTAGTAAAAAATCTCACATCTTAATTTCATGAGGGTTTTCAAATTGACATTCTTGTAAAAGTACTAATGAAAAAAAAATTGCAGCACATTTCAAATGTAGAAACTCACAATGAAGACCTCAAGCATTCAGGCTGTTCAGGTAACTTCTCTTGGTGGTGGAAGATACGAACAGTACGATTGGTTTCGTGTAAATTCGCAAATACAATTACTTACTTCTCCGCTTGGACACCTACAAACTAGGCTTATAAATTCCCATCTTTGATGGTTCACAAATTAATCTTGAAACAGCCACCAAGCAGGCTGAACAATTCAATGAATGCCCTCTGTACAATTTCTCATACGTTTTTAGATTCGATTAGCAATAAAGCTACATCATAGGGTTGTTTCAACCTTCCTATCGTGAATTTTAACTACTACTATTAAAGAGTTCTTGTTTTATTTTAACATTTCGACTGGTCGATGGTCTCTCACTCTTGGAGTAAAAAGTTGCTGCTTTTCAACAAAGGATGGAACAGATGATATATATAACTGAGGGAAAATGTCATAACCAATCATGATATATTCATGTCATCTTAGCATATTGTATTATTTGCATGCCATATAGCTTAAGAGGTGCAGCCTGCGAAGCTGTTCATGCAAAAGGGTATTCGCGCGCAATTTTTCAGCGGGCAGGCAAATTTAAAAGCTAACAAGCGAACGGGGTAAACAGTCAATTTCAACAGTGGGCGGGGAGGAAATTTCAGTTTTTACAGCGATCGGGAGAGCATTTCTTGCAGTGGATGCCGAAAGATATGTACAAGGAGTGGTGTGCCGTGGTTGATAGAACTTCGGAAAAGATCAGTCGCCTAACTTAGGGCAAGAGGTTGAAATGATAAGTATACAGCCACTTAGCTTTACACTGAACATGGGCGTATATTATTTGCATTTACGCACTGAACGAACGCAAACTAGATGATGGATAAATTATTGCATAAATGAAATGTACATGTGGGAGTATGAACATCTGTTGGACAATGGGGGACTGTTAGAAGTGGGGAGAGGGTTGTACGGAGGTTGAACTGCTGTGGGGAATGGGGTGTGGTCAGCTGCACCTGACTAGTCTAAGGGAGCCGTCATTATTTAAGGCCTGGGGGGGTCGGAGGAATTTCATCGGAAACTCCGAAATCTCGAGTAGCCAACCCCTTGCCAACCATGATGAATTTGGGTAACCCCCTCTCTAACTCAGAAATTTGACTTTCCCCCCTCCCCTTAGAGGAGTTAAATACCAATACATGTATTTGTAAAATTTACAAAAATACAGCAGTAGTAAAGACCTTTCAAATCCTGATGTACCTTGCTAGATTATCATCGGTTGTCTCATGAAGGTTGAAAAAAAGTGAAACCAACAAAATGAAATTCAAAGTGACAACAAAATACAGATATATTCAACAACCAAACAATGACAATACATTTTGGAAAAAAACAGTTCTCAGGTTTTAATAGATTTATGATTGGAGACCTAAGAATATGCAGGAATGGAGAATCTGTGACCTTCTTGTGTCATTTCTCCAGCTGCCAGCGTCGAATGAATAGCCTGAAGTCAATTAAAATATATATGATGAATTCACAACAGTTCAGTTTTGTGCTAGATCCTGTGAAAAATGTGGGTAAGCTTAATTGATGTGTGCAATGATGCAGTCTGGTGCAATCTGAAGTGTTTTAATTTTTTTACTAGTAAAACTGTTAGAACACCCCAAGGGGGAGAGCACGAGAGGGGGTATACCCCCTCTCGCATCGAAAATTTTCAGACATTGATGTGTTCAATGGTGCAATTTGAGAGGTGTTCAAATTTATCTATCACGAAAAAATTAAGTAACTCCCTTCTTCCTTTACACATTTTGAGTAAACCCCCCCCCTTGAAGTTTTCATTTTTTGAGTGACCCCCCTCACCTTCCTCCGACCCCGAGACCGTAAATCTGGATTTTTGAATATTGTAGATCGTCAGATTATTTCGTTTTTATCATGATGTAATATTTTTGGAATATTCTTTCAGGATGGAATGATATTGGTTACAACAATGGAGTCGTCAAATCACCAAGAATTGATGACCTTGCCAGTAGAGGGGTCACCTTCACACAATCCTACGCGCTTCCATCGTGTGCACCGTACGTATTGTATTCGTCGCAATTACTTCCTGGCATGAAATTGACATATACGTTTTAGCGTTCACTTCAGAACTGTATATAAAATCAATGCCCATTCGAAATCGGTCACATTTTTCTCTCTTAGACTTTGTTGTGATCGTGATCATACTACAATAGTGATGATGACCATTGTATTTTTCTGTCAGGCTTTGAGGATTTCCTTTGTTTTTTGCTTTTTGAGAGGATATTCATCAGCAAGTTTCCCTCTCATTCTGTCACTCATTCCTGCCGAATTCTTCACTAAGCCTACCTTCTCACTGTCTGTTCAGTTCTAGGGCGTCACTAATGACAGGTTACTATGCCCACCGTATCGGCTTTCAGGTATAGTGTTCATATAATGTATTTTTTATGTATGTATGTATGTATGTATGTATGTATGTATGTATGTATGTATGTATGTATGTATGTATGTATGTATGTATGTGAGTATGTATGTATGTATGTATGTATGTATGTATGTATGTATGTATGTATGTATGTATTACCTCGTTGAAAGGTTGCCTTAGTACAAGAATACGTTACAATGCAAATTTAACAAAATCGTTCAAAAACTATTTCTTCATGAGTGTCAGTATCGTTGTTCTTGATATCTAGGTTTCCACGATACGAAACTAGTCATTCCGATCATTTCGTCCTCAGCATAAAATTTCGTTGAAGAAAATGCCAACAGGTTTGCCTTTGCATTTAACCTTGCTGACAGAGAAACTGAAAGAACAAGGCTACGCAACGTACATCGTCGGAAAGTAAGTTGTCCAGTCTCTTTCCAGAATTATCGCTCAAATAAAACTGTACCGATTTTAATCAAATAGTTGACCTAGTAGGAGGCAACGTCATCTATGATGTTGTGTTTATTGTAAATATTTTTATTCAAACTGCTTCATTGGCTACAACACAATTTTTTAATGGTACGACCCGTTACTTTGGCCTGGCTGCTGTTATGTTACGAAATATTAAATGTCAAGGGCAATTGTGTTATACTCAATAAAGGTCAAACTTGGCACGGTGCATAGTGAGTTCAACATATATTTTTCGTTTGTTTCACAGAACAATCGATGCATCGCTTTCGATCTGCCGCTTTGACATTTGTCCTGGGATGAATTTAAATGGATGAACTGATTATGTATAAATATGATGTAAGAATTAATTACCATAATTTAAATATGCATTAACTTTGTTCTTCAATATGTCTTCGAGGGCGATAATTTGTAAAGTTCACTGGCGATCACTATGACAAGTGTCTTGGAGGGCAATGATTTGTAAAGTTCACTGCAGATCACTATGACATGTGTCTTGGAGGGCAGTAATTTGTAAAGGTCACTGGCGATCAATATGACATGTGTCTTGGAGGGCAATAATTTGTAAAGTTCACTGGCGATCAATATGACATGTGTCTTGGATGGCAGTAATTTGTGAAGTTCACTAGCGATCACTTTGACATGTGTCTTGGAGGGCAATTATTAGTTACGTTCACTGGCTATCACTTTTACATGTGTCTTTGAGGGCAATAATTTGTAAAGTTCACTTGCGATCACTATGACATGTGTCTTCGAGGGCAACAATTTGTAAAGTGCACTGGCGATCACTATGACATGTGTCTTGGAGGGCAATAATTTGTAAAGTTCACTAGCGATCACTATGACATGTGTCTTGGAGGGCAATAAGTTGTAAAGTTCACTGGCAATCAATATGACATCTGTCTTGGAGGGCAAAAATTTGTAAAGTTCACTGGCGATCACCATGACATGTGTCTTGGAGGGCAATAATTTGTAAAGTTCACTGGCGATCAGTATGACATGTGTCTTGGAGGGCAATAATTTGTAAAGTTCACTAGCGATCAATATGACATGTGTCTTGGAGGGCAATAATTTGTATAAAAGTTCACTGGCGATCGTTATGCCACGTTTGATACTAGAGTTTCCATGCAGCTCAAGCCTTGCTCCTGTATTTTGTATTTCAAGAAAAGTTAGGGAGTCTTCAGTTATTACAAGCGGGGTGGGTCGGGGATTTGGGGGAGGGTCACTTAAACAGTTCAAGGGGAAGGGTCACTTTTTACAACCTATCTTAGGGGATGGTCACTTTTGACAGAAGCTGATTTTATGGCCAAAACTTTGATTGTCCTTGTGATATTTCCTGAATTGGAAATCACCAACAAAATACGTACACATTATCCACAAGTTTCACAAGCAAAAAGATGCAGTGGTATCCTACATTAAACACCTTGAACAGTTAAAACTGATAAAAGACAAGACCCCCATGCATAGTGAATCAACATTTTGGTGAAATTCCAAAATCAAATTTCTTGCACAACCATGGACTTGTAACCACTGTAGTCTAATCGAGAACAAGAACGTAAATAATCCAGCATACATAAATGCACAGTTATATCTAATTTTGTACTGAAAAAAAAAATTATTCCTATTTTCATTATAGACCCCCATGCATAGTGAATCAACATTTCGGTGAAATTCCAAAATCAAATTTCTTGCACAATCATGGACTTGTAACCACTTATGTCTAATCAAGAACAATAATGTAAATAATCAGGCATACATAAATGCACAAATTTATTTAATTTTGTACTGAAAAAAATTATTAATAGTTTCATCATAGACCCCCATGCATAGTGGATCGACATTTTGGTGAAATTCTAAAATCACATTTCTTACACAACCATAGACTTGTAAACACTCTAGTCTAATGAAGAACATTAATATCAATAATCAAGAGTACACAAATGCAAAGATTTACCTATTTTTGTATTGGAAAAAACTATTCATATTTTCATCATAGACACCATGGATATAATGAACCAACTTTTTAGATGAAATTCAGAAATCAATTTCTTAAACACAAATGCACATTTTACTTCCAATTCAAGCAAAGTACATTTAAATATATTATCAAACATATATAATATACAGATATAGCATGTTTTTTGGGGGAAAATTGTCAATAATTTGCCTGATAGACTCCATGTATTATGATTTGATATTTTTGGATAAAGCACTAAATCAGCCACATCTTGCCTTCTTATAGTTGCACAAAATATGGTGACCTTCCCTCAAATGTATGAAATACCATACCTCTTCTAAAATTCTTGCGTGCTAAATTGCGACTGTCCCTCCAAAAACACCAGCCCTCCCCTCTGTAATTTGTCCCTAACATAACAATTGAACCTACTGTAATGTAAATTGGCTGATACTGTTTCAGTTATTCCTGGGGAGAATACCGCAGTGGTTGAGGGGTCAAGTTTTAGAATGTCGGACAAGAGGGAGGGTCACATTTTAGAGAGGAGGATAGGGGGGAGGGTCAAATTTACAGTACAGGTGTGCGCAAAATTCCCCCGGCCCACCCCCTGTAATTACTGAAGGCTCCCTTATCACAGACGTTTTGATAGTTTGAATTTATCATTATGGCGACCATTTCTATCACGTTTGATAAACAAAAATACTTGGAAAAATATGCTTTTTCTTTTACTCAGCAGCACTCTGTTGGACATATATTGCTCTCCACTTACACACAACGCAAATCTGCTTCATAAGATGTCCTATCAACTAGACCCATACTAACTACTCACACATTTCACAAACTCTGTGAACCTTTCAAGTGACGACCCCGTCCTCCCACAATCTGATAGTCCAATCTTGACCCTCCCCCAGTGTGATGGTTCACCCTTGACCCACTTCTCGTTCTCTAGATGGCATCTTGGTCACTGCAAGGAAGAGTACACGCCGAACAGGCGGGGTTTTGATCATTTCTATGGTTTCTACATCGCAGGCGAAGACTATTTCAGGCACACACTTGGTAAGCTTTGTTTCGGAGACTGTCAAACACTAATCGATACAGTGATATTATCACAACCACAACTGTTAATGCAAAGTATAGTCATAATTATATTGTAGTCATCGCCACCCAGGACAAATGATTATAAAACAGTTTATAGTCAGCATCGACATCGTCATGGAAGTGATGAGCATTACCACAGACAACAGAGTACTGCAGGCATTATTCGTGAGGCTTATCTAATGATAAAAGTTTAATACATTACATTTATTGATCATATTCACAACTTCTCGACGAATAATGTCTGTAGCACCCTGTGCAGAGAAATTTCTGTCATCGACATGACGGTGATAAGCATCACCACAGACCTTGCGGTCATCGTCATGGCAGTGATAACCATCACCACAGACCTTGCTGTCATCGTCATGGCAGTGACAAGCATCATCATAGACTTTGCTGTCAACGTCATGGCAGTGATAAGCATCACCACAGACCTTGCTGTCATCGTCATGGCAGAGACAAGCATCACCATAGACTTTGCTGTCAACGTCATGGCAGTAATAAGCATCACCACAGACCTTGCTGTCATCGTCATGGAAGTGATAAGCATCACCACAGACCTTGCTGTCATCATCATGACGGTGGTAAGCATCACCACAGATCTTGCTGTCATCGTTAAGGAAGTGATAAGCATCACCACAGACCTTGCTGTCACCATCATGACGGTGATAAGCATCACCACAGACCTTGCTGTCATCGTCATGACGGTGATAAGCATCACCACAGACCTTGCTGTCATCGTCATGGCAGTGATAAGCAACACCACAGTCTGGCACAGACCATTCTGTCATGTTTATCATATTTAGGGTTTATATACCAGAATTTCATCGTTGATAAGTACAAACCTTAATGAATTAATCAATCGTTATTTTTTAAATTTTAAGGAAACGGATATTTAGACTTAAGAGAAGACTTCACGCCTGATTGGAGTCAAGATGGTGTCTATTCAACGGTAAATAACCTCAGATAAGCTTATGTGTTTTATAGTTAAGTGGTCAAGTGGTCAAAGTAAAGAATTATTCCTCGGAACACGTAGTCGCTTTTTTATGTTATTTAAAACACTGCTTGAAATGGCTTAAAATTTTCTGAGACATTTCGTCAAAATCTTTGGTAATGTCTGACCGGTTGCTGTATTTTTTGTTGTTGCTATCAGTATTCGTTCGGTATATTACATATACAGAATTTACTTATAACGTCAATATTGCTCTCAAAGATTGACCCTTAAAGCGGTTTTAATTTTAATTGATTCCTTCAGTCCGTTTTCGTTTACTTTTTCACTTTACAAGACCCCTACACGGACTCCAAGGACTTGGTTTCGTGCGCCCTTCAATCTGTCCGTTCAAAGCCATTCCTCAGACATGCCTAAATCTATTTCATTTAATCTTGGTACAAGAACAGAGTATCTGTACTATGGCTTTATATGTACGTCAATTTAATGTATTTTATGATACGATGAAGGCTGCGTTCACAAAGAAAAGAAGGGAGGCTGGAGGAACCGCGATTGAATTTTTTTCAGACCCCCTCAGTACCCTCAAAAATTTCAAGCTACCCCCATCTATATGATCAAACGTTTTCAAGTACCTCTCCCCAAATTATCATACAGCTGCATACTTATTAGGGATGGAAGTTCTTCTCACAGGTGTTCGACAATACCTGTCATTAGCAGTTTATATACCCATATTCCTATGAGGCATGTTCTTAAATTGATTCATGATTAAACACATCAGTGGATTATTTGGATTTATCAGTCTACGCCGACTTGAGTTAATCCAACTCTGGCCAGGTGAATGGAACCTGCCGAAGAGCACACAAAATGACGTACAAGACATATGACTTAGATGCTACTCAAAGTTGACAAAACTGGAAAGTTAAAATTTTCCATAAAATAAGCGTTTTAATCTATAAAATTTGATGTAATAATGGCAAATTTGGTAGAAAATAAATAATTCCATTCAATCACACATTTTATCGTTAGAGTCTTTACTATTCAAAATTTTACTTGTGTGTTATTTTTCGATAAAAATGTGAAAATTTAGATTTCGATAAAAATATGAAAATTTAGAAAGTCAAGCATGGTGACCCCATCTTTTTTCTTTCATATTTGATTATTCTCATATGCCAGAATTCAAAAATCCCTGATGACTGTCAAGTTTCCTCGTCTTCAATATAATGTGCTGCTCTCTTGTCTGATATTATGTACAAGTATATTTCACTGTCATGCGCGTCATTGACACATATTCTTCTTCAACTGCATGAAAGTCAGAGCTATCTCTATCACTGCCGATATGCAGTGAAAGTGACACTGCAGTAACAAAGCAGTAGCAGTATTAAGTTTGATTATTTTGACAATATTTTTGTTCAAATTATACGACTGTGTTCTTGTTCTACTCCCTACAGCATGTTGAGCTGTCTAGTATTCAGCTTGCCAGCACAGCCTCTTGTATGTGTACTGTGCATTGACATTGGATCATTGACTAATGACTTTCAGATTGGACTCTAATTCAATTATCATCAAATTCATATTTATATATAGTCTATGTCGACAAACTGAATATTGTGTGTTTCAGCATACTGTAGGGAGACAGCAAGAAACTGTATTTGATATATTGCATAGAAATATTGAAAAAAATATCAACAGTTGCAGCTTCTGCACCGTTACTATGCCCACTTGTTTGGGTTTTTGAAAGAAAAACCATATATGTTTAGAATTTTTCGAGATAAAAGTCAGGAAATGTGACAAACTACTCTAGATTTTGTTCAATTATAACTAACATTTGAACGACTTGATGACATTAGTTCATTTTTCATTGAATTACCTGACAAACCTTGGAATTGGAAAATGTAAAGGTAAAAGAAAACTAAAGAGTTTCAGCCCCCCCCCCCCCATTGGCAGAGCAAAACTTTTAAGTCTCCCCCTCCACTACCCCATTTCGAATCGCTGCACCGTTTTTGTTAGCGCAGCCTAATTGTCATCAAGTGACAATTTTGATATGATGTTTTCGTATTCAGTCATTACGCACCCATGCCTCAACATATCTCATTTGAAGTTGGTATTCGGACGATATACAGTGGCACACAATTTGTGTCTCAAAGTAATGCAATATGCCGCGTTTGCGGACATTTTTTATTTTACGTCTAGCGCCTATGCTCCTAAGAGTCTGAACCAACTCCGTTCGATTTGGTACATGGTAATTGCACTAGGATCTTCATCTTCACGTCAAATTGTGTCACCACAGAATCCAATATTATAACAGCTGATCAACAGTTTTGTTGTTTTCCCCATCTTAGGAACCATTACTTAAACAAGCATGAACACGTTTCATTAAAGCGTTACACAATATCAATATACTGAAGTGTATCTATGTGCGTCTACTTGTATCACAATATGATCTAATATGACTGTTTAGCGGTCATTCTGTCATAAATTTATTGCCTTTTTATGGCTGTACAGATCAATTCAATCAATCTTGGCATAAGGACAATTTACTATAATGTAGACATGCAAATCAATTTGTAATTGCACCAGTCAAGGGAGACAAATGCTACAATCCAAACAGGGATCATCAGCTCCTGAAAACAGTTGACACAGCAGAGAATACACCATCGACGATAATTTCTTCTTTCTATTTTTGTAATGCAGTATTTTATCTATAGCACGGCTGTTTGGTTGATTTGAATTAACGTTTAATCTTCGCTATCAGCTGGCGGGAAAGAGCAGTGAATATGAGGTCACAATTTTTTTAAATGATTTTCATGCCTATAACTTGATACTACATGCTGTAATTTCGATAACATGTGGTCCAGTTTGCGATCTTACATACATTTTTATGAAAGATTGCCACGTCACAAGCAGACGACCATTTTCGTTATCTTGTAATTTATTTATATTTGACTTGCAGTGGTACATTCTATTTAACTCGGCGAGTCCATGCATTTAGTTGATTGGGAAATACAAAGGTTGGTCTATAAATAAAGGGTAATAAAACACTGTCACTAATATAGGCCGTTTATGAAGAGTTCCATAAAAAGCCCTAAATTAGCTGCATTAAAAATACTGCAAAATGTCATGGCTGTCTTTTTCTTTGTGCTCTATCACTTTGTCAATTCGCTCTTTTTTTGCATTCTTTATTGATTAAATTTTGTTATTGATTGATTGATCGACCGTGTGATCGATTGACTATTGGACAGAATTAATCAATCAAAAGAAACCCGAACTGACCTTCAAATATACCGGTTGTGGTTCCTGTTTTCTCAGTCTGTTCCCCTCTCT
>LD344625.1:27618-39753 GCA_001465055.1 Ptychodera flava
CTCTCTCTCTCTCATAGATGTAAACCATGTAAGGAAACTTTGTTTAACGTTCTTTTATCTCACATCGTCGCCATTGCATTGAGCGGGACTAGTCGCAAGAGCTTACAATCAGGTCATTCATAACATTTTGTCTCATTGGTGTGATATTATCTCTTATGCGGAACTTTAATTCTGTGTATTTTTAACCACAGTATTTATTTAGCAACAAGGTCATCGAGTATGTGAAGAATCATGACAAGAAGACTCCCATGTTTATGTATTTTGCATTGCAAAGTGTACACGGACCAATTCAGGTAGGGTGTCAAATTCAGCACAAGGTGTAATTCCTAGAAAGTTACTTGGACTGGTGAAAGTTTCCCGCCAAAATCAAAAGTGACGAGTCCTGTAAAATAGACGATTATTTCACATATGATACAATCCTGCACTGATGACAAGACAATCACGTAAAACAAAATACAAACTGCTATAAAGCAAGTACGTGTAGGATAAAGGGAGAAAACGATGTGAGAGTACATATAAAGCATCGAGACTTCCTAATTATCAATCGAAAGTAATATTTTTTTCGTGTTCTTGACATCAGTCCGACAAAACGGGTAACACATAGACATGGAGGTAGCATACACTATGCTATCTCTATGGTCTGACTGGCATTTGTAAAGTATTTTGCCCCGGATGCGTAAGAATGTAATGGAGAACTTTATGCGTACAGCCAGGTCTATAGAAAATCAGCAGCAGCAAAATACCCGCCCAAATCAGAATGCACTGTTTCCACCGAGTTCGGGTTCAGACGAGGGGATTATTTGACGTGGCTCGAGACTGCAAATCTCAAGGCTTTAACGATTTTAATCATCAATACCGGCACAATGGAAGAACATTCTTTTTTTGACATTTTTTACTCCTGTAACTAGGCACCGCAGAAGTATCTTGACATGTATTCGCACATCAACCACACAGGACGAAGAATTAAGCTAGGTAGGCTTAGGAAGATACACTCATAATGACGCCTTCGACAGCTTCGATGCCTTCTTCTGCTTCTACCTGTCTCTTTGTCTATTGATCTCCGTCTGCCAATCTATTTAGATTTGTCTATCTATCCATGACTCTCGGCCTCTTCATCCATCTATCTAACTGCCTTTTTGTTTGTTTGTTTGTTTGTTTGTTTGTCTGCTTATCTTTCGGTCTGTCTGTATATGTCTGTCTGTCTGTTTGTTTGTATGTCTGTTTATCCGTGTGTTTTTTTTGCGTCCACATATGTGTCCATTCGTCTAATTATAAATTGCTGTGACTGCTCATCACATGGAAGCAAAATGGCAATATTATAAAGCATCTATCTAACGTGCAGATGTAGTACCGATAACTTTTTGAGACCGTTTAGAGCAATTACACTTTGATTTGCGTTACTTAAAAGTTATCTGCTGTCGTATTATTAATATCGTTTCAGCCATGGTTACAGCCATGGACGACGCAGTCGCTGCGGTGGTTGAAGCTTTCAAGGAATATGGATTCTGGGAGGACACGTTACTCATATTTATGTCAGACGTAAGTGACAATGTCATTTCAAAGCAAGAGACTAACGTTCGACAGACAGGCAGTTTGACAAACAGAAGAGGTGCAATATCAGGGAGTCGCATGTAACACAGGTAGAAAGACAAAGTAACCTTGACGAAACTCTCATTACAGAGACCGACACAAAGACACTGCCATCCGGGCTGCCATCCAGCCGATGTCGTTGAGTTCGAAGGGACAGGAACACTGTTGAAATACACAGGTTTTATCGACAGACAGGGACAGGGAGCAAGAAAGCAAAAGAGAGAATTACAGTGTATGCGATATTCAACTATTGGCGCAAATGTTCAGCTCCATAGTTACGGTAGCCCTCTAGCAGTGAACACTACTGGTTTTGTATCTTAGCATGTATTTTGTATTTTAGAATGGTGGACCGGCGAGCGAGGACAACGGTGGCAGTAACTGGCCTCTACGTGGTTCTAAAAATACACTGTGGGAAGGCGGTACTAGGGTTGTTACCCTTGTTCATGGTAAAATGTTGGAGAAAACAGGTTACGAAAATGACCAGTAGGTTTATAAACAGTGTATGTTACAGTAATTTACAGATGCAGTGATTTAACACACTCATTGTCCCCATTGTTTAACAGTTCATATGAACACCTTGTCTTTTCTTGTACACAGCCTAATTAATATTGCCTGCAATTTAAATTCACTAAAGGCCGCAACAAAAGAGAATTTTGACCATTTCTAGCGTTTTCCAAAAAAAACCGATACGATGCCTCTAGGGAGCGTCCATTTATTATGGCCGGAATGGGCCGGCAAATTCTTCCTCTGCATCAGTCAAAATAAGTTAACTCTCTCCTGTTGCCCCTCCCCCCTAAAAGAAAATGATGAACCCCTTTTAAGATGACAAATTTTCATGCCCTCTCCCCCCCCCTTTTGCCTGAGTAAGTATTGATCCAATTTTTAATGATAACACTTGCCATTACCAGTGCATAGATACAATATACCATCAGTTTAAAATAATTTTTTCCAATATCCTTCCCTTCTCTAAGAACTTGTATAGTTTGTCTACTATGTCTCGGGAAGTCCAAAAAGTTCTTCATCACTTATGCTGCTGCCAATTTCATCGATGTACAACATCGTCGTCCTCTTCCTCGGCAAACACCTCTGAATCTGATATGTCCACTATCTATATTCTGAACAGTTTCCAAATAATTTATGATCTCTCTCTGAGTTTACATGTTGTCCTTTTCTTGCCTGAGAGCATTACAGGTAACTGCTTTAATTTTGTCTCCTTTGTTCCCTTTGGTTGACAGATTGCGATGAATTAAGTATTTGTGAGAGTGGCCCCCATTCCCTTAGATTTTCTAGGCAGCAGTTACTGGCCAGTTTTGCCACGATCTATGCGACAGCCTACTTCTAACGTGACAGTCTAGAGTTTTCTGTTTTGATATTTGTATGCCCACAGATTTGGAGCAAGTCTAGTATTTATCTTGTACATATAATGTATATATCATGTACTTCTCGACAGGCACTGAAACAACTTATATGGCCATTTTCGTGACCTCTTCTTGAACAACACATCCTGGTATTTCTGTTGATACACGACTACCAGGTTTATTGAAAACGCTGTAACATTCTACCACACTTCCATCGGGCCTCACTTCCATTTTCACATAGACGCATTTGAAATTCCATCATATCATAAAAATTCCAACATATAAGATCATGGAGGGGTCAAATAGTCAATTTACAGGCCTCGTAGCTACCAACCTCTCACGGGGGTAAGGTAAAGCAAAGTTTTCTACGGTAAAAGTGCTTGCTTGATCAAGGACATATATAGTATATACACACATATTTTATATTTATTTTAAGAGTTATAATACATAAAGGTATATTTATGTATTTCTTCCTAATTGCTAATTGACATAAAAACAAAGTCATTCACACTTTTCATTTATATTCTAGTCTTTGTGTTTATTTATGCAGATAAGTTTTGTGCACGGTGCCTTTCAATGTAAGCCAGGGTTAACTTTAACACATAGCTTGCACCTAGTCATTGCCTTACTCTGCCAAAGGCTGATAGGAATTGTTCATTGTCCTTAGCGTGCTCAATTTACAAGAAGACAAGCCTGTACAGAGTTTGAATGACAAGATGTTCATGTGACAGATAAAACATATACTGTTAGTCAGATTAACAGTGAAATGACTTCAGAGAATGAAATCACGCAGCAAATCATTTTTATTACCCAAAATATTTTTGAACACTGAAACTGCTTTTTGACGGGATGGATACTTATGAAAATCAAGTGATCCCCCCTCTGTGCTGTTTGAACAAAATATGCCCCACCCGCCTTTGCAGTTTTCGACCTTAAGGTGACCGCCCCCCTAAATTTTGCCGGCCAACCCCGGCCGTAATAACTGAACGCTCCCTTAAAGCGTATCCCTGGTGCATATACTATAGCCCTCAGGTGCTTGGAGTGTCCAATGTGGTATACGCAGAGAAGGCACGACACGGCTTTACTCTTCGGACGGAGAACTCCACGTAGTACGTCCATTACGGTTGAAAAGTTCTAGCTTAACTGACTACAGCAGGCTTTAACGGCACAAGCAGCTGTTAGAGTTTAACTAAAACTGCACAAATCACATTCATTTTCACCTCTGCTAAAGGCGAACACAGCAATTGTTAAGGTAGAATGCGCCTCGGGGACAGGTATTTGTACCGTAAAACTTTTACAATTGTGTTTTGTTGTAACACTCCTGGTGGCTTATTTTGAAGCTCTCGGAGTAAGTAAAGTCGTCATTTAGTTTTTTGATAATAGGGAATTGTATTTCCCCTATAGAGATAACACAAGGATTGCGACCATTTTGAATTTCAATGTCGGTAAATATTGGGTAATTTGTTTTCTCTTGCAGCAACTTTCTGACAGCGACCCTCCCCTCTCCCATCCTCCCCCCGATTTTTATTCGTGATTTTGAAAATATGGCCAGAGGAATATTTGAGCAAAGGTTTTAGCCTTTCATTTTCGAGGCGCGAACTACTTTATTTATTTTTAAAACTACTGTTCTATATGTTTTCGTTTTAATCGTAATTTCACTTACTAAGCACACCTAACACACACACTTGGTTCTTTCTTGTTCTACTAAATTTTATTGTGTGAAATACACTATATGAAGGAGTGTATTTGTAGAGTTTATTTCAGTCTCTCAAGCGAGACGTTTTCGCAAAGTGATCTTGATAATTTCTATAGATAAAGCGATTTTTAAAATGTAGAAAGAATGTAATGATCGGGTTTGGTGGTTAAGTATGCAGTGTGTAGGGTGAACAACTTCCAACAATTTAAAACTATGACATAACGATTGTGAAAGTGGAGCATCGTACTGTGCCAACTATAATTACTCATCGAACAGTGTAGTTCTTCTAAGCGTGGGTTTTATCAACACGTTTGTGGTCTGTAGACTATACATTGTAAAGTTTAATATCATGAGAACATTGACTTCATTTATCTTCTAGGTTAATTCACATCGTAGACTGGTATCCTACATTAGTCAACTTGGTTGGCGGTGAAACAGGTAAGCAATCATGTTAATGGGACAGTTTAGGTATGTGTTATATAAGTAATACTCTCCGTGACAACGTATGTACTTTCTTGGTTACTGCATATTAAACACTTTATGGGAATCTGGCACCTATCTCTACGGAGGCGATTGTCTACGGGAACTTGCTGGAAAAACCGACAATATTGACAACTGGCCACTGTTGGTCAGAGATGGATCGTTTCTGTAAGCTGCGCATTTTCATAATATCGTTTGCAGGTCGTCGTATGCACCAGGCTGCAACACATCAAAAGTGGGGCAGTATCCTCATTGTTGAGGACTTCAAAAGTGTCATTGACATTGGCTACCTCCGTGCTCTAACTTTTCTATGCATTTTCAGCATTTTTGTGCTGTTAGTGCGAGACAGTCTTTTGTTCTACGCCCGAAGTCACGGGAAAATGCACTGTTTGTAATTTCCGACTTTATACATGAAACTGAATAATTATTGACAACATTAAAATTGCATATTGTAAGATTACCGTCGACCCTAGGGACTTTGATTGCTCCAGTTAGTAATGTTGGAAGGCCTATGTTGGAAAAACTTATCAGAAGTTACAGCTACTTTTCTTTTTAACTGTAAGTGTAAATTATTCACACTTAGCACCTGGATATCACATTTATTATTAAAAAGTTATCATGAGACATAGCAAGTACGAAAAGAGATTACGCTGGTGGGTGAATTTATTGATAATACAGCAACATAAATGTGGACAAGACTTCTCATTGACTGACAGCATGTCAATCAACGTCACTGCTTTTTACCGTGATGGTATGCACACTTACAGACGTACATTCGTGAAAACCGTGTATAATTGTACATCAGAGGCAACCTACAATCATTCGGGTTTGACTTCCTCCAACAAAAATAACAACGTAAAAGAGACATACCTGGCCGCATGTAGAAGAATACTTGACCAAAGCTCAACCGAAGACGAGCATCGTTTTATCATAAACCCTAGAGCGATGGATGGAGAATGGCAGCATATCTTTGAAGCAACGCGTTTAATCAGTCATACACACAATAAGCTACCAAATAAGCATTGGTCCATTTTCCCAGTTTGTAGTAGTTTAACTGATTTTCCTGTAAATTTCAATTCAAAATATCCTCAAGCATCATTTTAAGGTTGTACGCGCCTAGAAAGTGAAAGACTTCAACTTTTGCTCAAATATTCCCCCTAGAAATTTTCAACGATACTCTTATCAAAAATCAAGAATAAAAATCAGGGGCCACAGTGCAAAGTTTGGTGCGAGAGATACAAATTACCTAACATTGAATGATATTTGAAATTCAAAATGGCCACAATCCCTGTGTTAACTCTGTAGAGGTTATTAAAATTTTGGATTTTCGACAAACTAAAATGGTGAACCTTTTCCTTTTGCCAAGAGCTTTAAAATGAGCCCCCACAAGTGAAAAGCAAAAAAATTGTAAGAATGTGAGAGTCAAAATGTCTCTCCCTTAGGCGGGTTCTACCTTAAAGTCCAGGCCCTTTATGTAATGATTTATGATTTGTATACAGGGGAAAGGACATTCCATTCTAACAGAAGTGAGCAACAAACATGTCACTTCAGCAAAAACTAAATGAGCGAAACCAAAACATAAACGAGCGGGTGTTTTCGTAACTGTTGTTCGTTTGTCGATTTTTCCACTTTTGTTATTGGACGAGAGTGAGGGAACATTATACAATCGTAATCTTATCTAATCTTATCTCTCCTTTGTTTTCAAGATCCAGATATGGACGGTCTTGACGTTTGGAATACTATATCTAAAGGTGACCCTTCACCTCGTACTGAATTTGTTTACAATTTCGACCACGTGGAAACAATTCCCCAGCGAGCCATCAGGTAAGGGGTTTGCAGTAAGCTTTGCCTACCGATGCTTACCGATGCTTACAAATGACAAACCTTTTAGCGATAAACAAACTTCTGTACAACAGTAACAGTGTAGCCCTGCCATGCTATGGCAACAGAAAGCCAGATGTTTCCCTCTGACCAGTTTGAGCAAGGACCAGGGTTGTATCATTGTATATAATGTCAGTCCAATATGCAATACTATCCCAATATGTAATATTAACCCAATATATTACTGTAGGGGCCAATCCAGTGGGTAATTGTCTTTTGAATAACCGTCGAACTACCCACCGAAATTAATTTCAATCCAATTTACTCTTGACGAAACTTAAGAGGGCATTCCTAAATCCCTGGTTCTTGCATTTATTGAATTCTTCTTCTCATTGAGTATTTACATGGTGTAAGTCATTGAATTTTTTTTCCAGTAGGTAAATTTTCATATAGGAAAATCTGATATAACCTGACACTTTAAACTGTACTGAAGAGTGTTTGAAACATTCTGAGACGGCTATAAACACTGTCTGTCCATCATCGTGCTGTTAAAAGACTTACAATAGAACAATTCAAACATAATGGCACACATAGGGACCGGACATGGGTTTGGAATAAGTGACACTTCAAGAGTTTTTTGCACTAAAAGTAGAGACCCTCCCCATTTCTTTGTATAAAAGAAAGTTCTCTGCCCTTTCGTGTCACTTTCCATATCAATTTTATTGATGAAACGATTTCTCATTTTAATTTTGATCTTTCATACAGTAACTCTGAAACTTTAACAGTATAGTTTCTTGCAGTGTTTCAATTGATACGATGAACAAACCCATCCGTCAAAGGTGTCCTCAAAATCCCAGCGTACAAAGGGCGTGAGAAAATTATTCTGCAATGCAAGTATTGCTATTCGCTGCTGATTACGAAATTATCTGCGTTACTTTGCAGGGTTGGCGATTACAAACTTATACATGGAAAAGCTGGAAATCCAAGTAAGCATAAAATACACCATTTAATAAAGTACGAATATTTCAAAATAATTGTGTCAGTACAATTCATGCCAACTCGTGTACATGGAAGACCCTGGTGTCATTGGACCATGTTACACCATAGTATTGGATTTACAACGGATGAAACAGAACATTGCAAAAACAGGTAAATTTCCGGTAGAATATTCTGAAAGTCAGTGTCAGTGATAATAATCATATTATGAGTATCCCTTTGAACTTAATCAAGAAAAGACTCATATGAAATGGGGAATATCTCTCAGATATGACATTTTTTCTGATTCAAGATGACTGGATACCTCCTCCTGAGAATGGATGTGCCCGTGATTACACAAAAAAATTTATTGCGGGACACTATACAATGATATTCAACATACGCGGTGGGTATTCTAATCAAACATCTTTGCAATTCTTTACCCTTGTGTATTTTTCGGAAAGTGTCCTATTTATAAATGGCCGACGACATCCCTTTGGATCTTATATTTAGCAATTAAGTGGATTTCTAGAAGGAAATCCCTTTTAACACAAGTACAAGAATATGCCATTTATTTCTTTCAAGGTCAGAATCGAAAAATAAGGCGATATTTTTACAGTGTATGTCCCACTGGCTGCTCCACCTGACTACAAATCCAAGTATGCTGTACAGCATTTTGTTGAGTCAGACATTCATGTTGCTCCAAATGCGTAACTTTTACCGTTTCATTTTGACATTTCGAAGGTATTCAAGGTATAGAAAGAATTGTGAAAATGTGAGTGTCCAATATATATCCAAAGGCACATTCTTGTTTTTACAATGCACCTGGTTTGAGATTGCGTGTTTCAACTTGGTATCTAGCAGTACTGTGATTTTGATATAGTGGTTGATATGACAGTTGATGTGCTCAGTACGCACCTATCAAGCTTAATAAAATATTCAGTAAAAGTGCCAGTCAGTCTAATAAGGAGAAATGGTTAAAAAGTTTACTATCATCACATGATATGCCATATTTTCTATTGTATATTTTATCAGTTTGCGAAGTACGACTGCGCATCTCTCCGATTCAAGGAGAACTCACGCCTGCTTCAAAACGTGTAATAGCGATATAATAACAACAGGCCCTTTAACAAGCAGACAAAAAGCGTCTAGATTGCAGGAAAAACGGAGTTAGATGTAAAACGACGAACCAAATGGAGATAATTAAAGGAGTAGGGTACTCATTGAGAAATTTACGTCAAGAACTTATATATTATAGCGTTTAGCTTGCATTTCACCTTGCCCGTCCTGGCAGATGGTGCCACCCAGATCTCGTTACGTATATACCCGATGCAGCGCAGGTTAAAATTATTAAGTTGTGAAACACACTATAAAAATGAAGGTAACTTAACACACCGCATCGGCTCTACCTTTGTTAGTGATAAGTTATAATGAATAGATGAACGTGCTTTTATTATAACAGGAAACTTGCTTTAGATTTTCACGGCATTCGTAGTCAATTTCTTGGAAGAGGCAATGTTTTCCAACGAGAAAGTCGCGCAGCCGCAGACGGGACGACCTGTCCCTTTAAAGTGTGGAGTATATGATGCTGAGATCTGAATACTAGTTCCAATATATACTGAAGGACAACATGCCAATTAAGTAGAGCATGATACCGCAGAATCTACAGAGTTTTGAACAGGAATGATAAACATAGCGAAAAGTCGTCATACTTAATTTTGTCTTTGCAGACGACCCGACCGAACGCATTGATCTCAGTGCAGAAATGCCTGAAAAAGTGGATGAAATGATGGCCCGACTGAGAGAACTAGAGGAGGAGGCTATTCCCGCCATTGATCTTCCGTCGATGAAAGAATCTTCACCAGAATATTTTAAAAATGCGTACTCACCAGGATGGTGTTAACGAACGAACAATATTGCCCCCTTAACGACAAACATGAGATGTTTAACACAAAAGAATTATGTTCCGAGAAGTTTAATGATTTGAAAGTACCAGCATGACGGATAAAATGTTGCAGTCAGAACTCGGTCAATAAGCAACGGTTGATGCACGATTTTTTCTTTGAACTGGTGATTTTATGAATGTTGTAACGAATATAGTGTGTGATGAGTTTGGGTGCAAAGTTGCACACAATGATCCAGAATCATTTTGTCCACAACTTGCGTAGCTAATATCAAGGGTTAGTTAAAATTTGGTCATCAACTGGGTTTTTTTCTGTGATTCAAATTTCATATCTCACTCCGACCTCCATATTGCATTAACTAACCATTTAACTTTCTTTTAGTATAAATGCATTAAGTAAGCATGGAATGGAAGAGAAAGAAAGAAAACATCCCTGACTGATGTTGAAATAGCTGACTTACCTGGACAAATGAATTATGATGTATCCTTGCGTTTTTATTCTAGTGGTTACAGTGACACTTATGTTTCTTAGACTTGGTCACTGGAAGATTATACAAGGGTTATATAAGATAGAGTGTTTTTAACTTGTTATCTTTTTAAGGAAATCACAGTATCCAACGATATGTATCATTTTAATGTATTCATCACCCCCTTCCGTGGATCGAATGGTTCCTTCCAAAAGAACATATCTCTACCATGGAGTCTGTGGTATCAGAAGTATGCATCTGTTTTAATAGAAACTGTTCACAGTTGTGATCTCTAGAAGACAATCATCCAGCAATGAAGTTTATGTGTTGACAAATATGTATTTTTCAGGCAGACATACAATTAAACTCTTCTTCAAAATTTGCGGTAATTTAATCACAGAGTAGTATGTGTAATATTAAATGTGAATACTTGTTGGTTTAAAATAATGATAAAGATAAAGATGTATAACTATGATTTGACAATTATTGTAATATTATTATCCGGGGAAAAGGACAAATGACATCTTTCGATGGACCATGTGACTTTTGCACATACATAGCGCAACATAGAGTCATCCACTCATGTTAGCTCAATTCGCTATAAATGTCTGCTAGGTTTGCACAGGACAAAATGACTCGTATTATAACCAATTGAAGGTTTATTTTTATTCATCATTCTCCCGATAGCTGTGTAACAGTATAGCATTTGGGTGTGTCATTCCGGGCCACGTTAGTAATCTAAATATGGTTTTGTAGCCTGTAGGTCCTAGGGGTCTTTTGTGTCCATTTATTGCTGTTTTTCGTCCCATTTTGTAATGGCAAAGTTTGGTGCGGTTTGATCAAGCCCAACTTTCCAAAAGGAATCTCAACCCCGACGACACCCAGCTGTTGTCGAACAAGAGACCATGGTAAGGAGTATCTTGAGCGTTGAACGGTGTGCTTCGTCTTTTCATGAAGGGACGGCGGAAAAATCTAAAACTGAACCCTGATAAGAGATAAAAGATTGTTTAAAACGGATGCCGTCGTCGGAGCCACGCAGGTGCGACTTTCTTGTTTACAAACAAAATATTTCACACACTATATATAGATGTATCATGTCAACATAGCCGTGACATTTAAATTTTAAGATGTTCATTATGACAAACATATTTTAACTTCCATCATTCGCAAACGTATCGTGAATGCAGTGTTTACGTCGGTCGTAGGGGTCCCTAGTAAAATTTGAGAGCAGTTCCGACAACCGCCTCCCATTAAGACGGCAAGTTGCAAAACAAAAAATCAACAAAAAAAACGAGCCATAAAAAAACAAGAGAGAAACTACATTTAAAGCTAACTTTGATTGTAGTTTCGTTTTCAGGTCTGTTTTAAGAACATGCCTCGGCAGTCTCTGGCAGGACTATGACCTTGCATTACTGTGCTGTGCAATGCTACAACAGTCTATAGACCCTATTTCTGACGATATGGGCCACAATCACACGATTTTGGCATGTATTTCAGGGCTCGAAATAACTTTTTTTCCTGGTAGTCCATTTTAGCTACCATTTTTAGCTCACGTGTGTAAACACGTGGGCTAATGTCATAGCGATGTCTGCTGTCTGTCTGTCCGTGTGTGTGTGTGTGTCTGTCTGTCTGTTTACACGATAACTCAAAAACGCCTGAACGGATTCAAATCAGATTTGGTACACAGGTACCCTATGCTACTTGCAAGAACTGATTAGATTTTGGTTAGTGTGGCTTTCATATTAATGAAGTTATGCAATATCTTTTTTTTCCGTACAATGGTTTCCCTATGGAGACGGTAATGACAGTGTAGACATATATCAAGAAATACTGCACCAAATTTCA
>LD344626.1:0-20826 GCA_001465055.1 Ptychodera flava
TAGTATGATAGCATCTCTACCTACAAAACGTTTGGCAAATTTGTGTTTATTTTTATGCAGAAAATTGCACTTTTGATATCAAAATTAGGCATAAAAACACCTAGAAGGTTGTACTGCTACAGCCACAGTCTAAAATGTTCAATTTTCCAAAGGATCTATAGAACAATAAGGTATATGAAATCCAGACTGTGGAAATTTGCTGAGTATATATTTAGTTATGAACTCTTTATTACATTTAAGTTATCTGTCGTAAAGTGTCCAGCAGATGAACTACATGTAAGTCTATCAAAAGGCAAAAGGCAGATTTTTGATAAAGCAAGAAGTTCTACAGCTTACACCAAACTGCAGCTGAAATATTGCTATTTTTCAAAAGTTCTAAGTAGAAATGTCAGTATAAAAATACACAATCTTCCAATGTCATAAACAATTACACACTGTATCTAAGTATGTACACCAGAAGCAGAGTTGGCTTGAAAATGACGAGGTCCAAATTTACAACCAATCAACTATCGTGCAGATTCTGTTTGGTCTTGCATCTTAGAGAATGGCTGCATTGTCAGAGGGCGCTGTAACCTCTACACTCTGATTTACATTATGGCAGGTCAAAACTCTACCACTCTGGCTTGACTGTCATTTTCAGGATTTTTGAGATATTTGTTGAAAACTGTGGTAGCAAACTTCAATGTGGGCAAAGTGGTGAAAAAACAAAAAAGCCAGACTCTATTTCTGTTTTGTTCTTTCGTCTCATATCATGACTGGAACAATGAACAGTGTGTGGAGTTTGAATTCCATGGTATATTACACATTGTAATGAAATTCTGAAAAACAACTGATTTGAAGGTTTTTTGTTTGAATTCTAGAATGGAATTTTGATTGCTTTTTTTTGAAAGAGATAAACTATGTCCAGTTCTACAATTTGAGTGCAGATGCTAAATTGTATGGTGACTGAAATGTACTTCATATGATTGACAAAGTCATGACCAATGCTATTAAAAAGTCAAGTATTCAGCAAAAGTTACTACTGGTATATGATTTCAAAATGCCACGCAGACGACACAAATAGGATAATTAACTTTTTCATATCAGAAATCTATAATATGTTCAACTTGTATGTTTTGTTTTTTCCAATTTTTTTTCTATAAAAGTGGAAGTCAAAACAACCTCAAGGGGGCTAAACAGAACAGGATTTATAAACTTCCCAACCCCTTCTTGGCTTTCCCTACCCATTCCATTGGCTGTAAATTAATATTACATAAAAACTACGACATATAAATACTGCATCACAAGGTAGGAGAAGACCAACTCTTGATTAGCACTTAAATTAATCAAATATACACGAAAAAAATGAATTAAAATATGTACATATATACAAAAAATCGTATCATAATAATTATAGTAAATAAAATCCATATATTTTTTGAGTGTATTTTCAAATGGCAATAGATACTTAGTAATGTCTTCTTTGGCTGAGATATTGCAGAGACAATTTGATTGGTATCCACTGCAGAAAAAGAAATAAGTTACAAAAAAAAGAGTCACTGAGTGTAATTCTGTTAGTCGGCCACTTATTCTTGGCCAGTCAGAGCAAATTAACTTCCAAAATATGATTAATGTTTGAATTGTTCTCGGTAACAGAGTCCATGACAGAGAAAGTCTGGTGAGGGGTTTTGCAATTTGCAAAAGCCATGACAACCGCGTGAAAACTGATAATTGACGTCCTTTTGAAGGAGGATTATTTTTCCAGGAGAAAGAGTAAAAAACACAACAACAACCAGAAGATCACATATCAATTGTACAATTTCATTTGAAGAAACAAAACTTAGGAGTAAAAATAAACATGCTTGACGGCAGTTTTTGTTCGTTAGCTGAATATTTGAAATGTGTTCCTCTTGCCACTGAAGGAAACAGATGATCCTCCGAGCCGTTCTTGCCTAAAATGGCAAATAGGTAAAATATGATGTTAGCTGAAACGGTGGCCATGCATCATATGGTCAGCAAGAATCCATCCAAAGTCTCAACAGAACCAGCTGCAAAGGTGTACCCATGGAAACTACATCATCGCTTGATAACCTTGAACTTGAACTTTTATCTAAATTTTCTTTTTGTTGTGTTTGTTTTCCTCAATACAGTGATTGACACTGAACAATTTGACGAGGGCATGACCAAGACAGAAAGAGAAAACACTGTACTGGACTGTACTGTACTCAACACATACATAACATCTCTGAAACTCTTGCATATGTATGTTATATTATTATAGTTTAAAACTTCTTAAAAAATAACCACTTCTTCTTGGACAGCGCAGCTTGCTACACCATAAGTTCAAAGGTCACTGTTCTTGATTTCTCATTGTATGGTTTATGTTGCTGCTTCAAGATATTGTGTTTGGCCTCTTTTGTTTCTGGCTTATAAATGTCCTTCTGAGTCCTGGGTACATTTTTATTTAAATGCTGTATTTCTTCCAACTCGACGGTGGAGTCATTGGCATTACTGTTCTCTCTCCTCTCTTCAAAAATAGGATTTTTTAATTTTCTAAAGTGTTCTCTCTCATTATTTTTGTTGTCGCTATTGTTTATATTGCATTTTTTCCGAAGCTCTTTGCTCTGTGCATTTTCCTCCTCCCGTTCACGGCGTCGTTTTTTCCGCCTACCGCAGAAGTACTTGAAGAAACAGGCAGCAATTGCTATTAGTGCGGCGGATCCCAGTACAAGGCATATCAGAAGGATGGAAACTGTAATAAACGAGATAAAAAGACTGTGTTTAAGAGTGAATGAGGTGAATCGTACAAATATTGAGAAGTACCATACCGGTCAAAATGGACTGATTTTCAAAAATTATGAAAACCATTGGATGGCAGGAAAACAATTCACATTGCATGGATCATCAGATACTTATGAAATCATGGGTCACTTGACCCGTAAACTAGGAACAGCTGACATTTTGCTCTTTGCCCACTAAAACTGAAAAAGATTTTCACATTTGATCAATTAAATCAGCTATAACTGAGTTTACTTTGCTGAAACATTATGAAATTTTGGATTACGCATGTAATAAATGAATCATTCTATTCATACAATTTGGATAAGAAAAACACCTAAGATGAACTTCCAACTCTTTTGTTTAGAAGGAGTGGTTTGTTTTGAAACGGTCACAAAGTACAAAAAAAAAAATGATTAATGTACCTGAAGATTCAATGTCTACCCGCGTTGTTTCTATTTTAATCTCCTTCACTGCTGCTAAAACTGAACTGTTGTTCGCTTGGCTGATGTAGGCGGCTATGTTGTCAACGATGACTTTGACATTTGTTGTGGTACTCCTTGGGGTTGACTGATTGAGAAAGATGCAAAAGTACAAGCAGTGTTAGTCAGGAATTTGTGCAATAATCCACTGGTCAAGCAGATCAAATCATAAAACACTTATAGTCAATGAAATATGGCAGAGAGGCATTCCCTAGTTCATAAACTCTTCCATTTTATTGTCATCTAGACAAAAGTGTGGTGTTTTATAGCCTGTTTGATTCGGGTTGTCTTTGAAATTTTACATCTTCCAAATGATGTTGAAAGTGAGTGCAAATGCCACACAGCTGTCACGACATAAACGTTGAAGAAAGTAGTTATTTTGTTTAAGAGGATGTGTTTAAGAGTTTTTCCCTATTTCTTTCACAGCCTTTAACATGTCACAGCAGTGTGCACATTTTACGACAGTCTGTTTAATTGTGCTTGGTGACACCTTTATACGGAACATCAACAGTGCACTTACCACAGCTACAACGATTGAATCGTTGGAATCTGGCGCTCTGTCACAGATTATGACGACTGTGTTGTCTACATGCTGAATTGGTGCATTGTGGAATAGGGCACACATATACGAGACAGACACACCCTGTAATAACAACAAAGTCATACACCGTGTTTTACTATCCTGCTGCTTGACACTTTGTCATTTATAACACAAAAGCTAAGTGGTGGTCCCAATCTTCACTGTCCAGCCCCGTTGCCTTGGAGTGAAATTCTAAGTGTGGGTCACACCCTTTCAATGATGAATTTCTATGATACATTTCCCTGTTCTGTAAGTGTACATGAGAAAACACTGCTGTTGTGCTAAGTCAAATACCAAAAAGCCTGAAGGAGACGCTCATTTGTCACAGTAATTCAGATGCAGATATTTTTCAGATATAATATGTGACAGATGGTCTCATCCACATTAAAGGTCATTCAATTTGGATAACTTATATTCAAAGCAAAACTTTTGAAACTTTTCTCTCCTCAAATCAGTATATTAAGCTCTAATAAGTTTTAATGTTAAAACATTAAGACACACTATGATATTATTATATACACTGGATTACTGCATATGCATTTGATAATTTTTGAATTTGTTTATTCTTCATAGCATTTTCTTCAATAAGGTTTGATGATGATTTATGTGAAAATGAAAATTCCATTCAAGCTAGGCAACTGCTACTGAAACCACTCCAATAAATTACAGTTACAAGATATTTAGCATCGTTGACGTACCAGTGGCATCTTCTCCCTGTCAAAGAGTAACGTAATCATTGCACAATGATTGTTTAGCTCGGCCACACTCGGCAGACAATCTGAGGTAGCAGTTGGCGCCTCTGTTGATTGGCCGAAGTCTTCACAGACTCCTACAGCTCCACAGGGCTCCGTGAAACACTCCTTCTCTGTCACCTGGGCCACTTTGCAACTCTGATCCCATCGACACTTCACTGAATTTAGACGATCACCCTTGCTGTCAACGGCACAGTTGCCGGGACCACACCACACCTAGTACCAATAAATAGGACAGTATTGTGTATCTGTGAATTTAGTCCAGGGCAGTCACCTGGTATAATTTATCTTATCATTCACTGGCTGTGCATACAATTCTAACTTTTTCTTTCCATTTTTAGTGAGTTCTAACAAACAGAGAATTTGTCCCCAGAACCGTTTGAGTATAAAGAGTTTCAAACTGAGGTTTTTAGGGGGACTACGAAATCCCCTGCAGAGGCTTCTTGAAATTCACTGGTGGATAAAGTCAGCCTTCAACTCCTCTTGAAGGTCACTCAGGTTCCAGTCCACCTCATACCACCCCTCCCAATTACTTCTTTAAGAACATTATTAGCCGAAGGGTGAAGGAAAAGGACTATTAGCCACAGAGTAACAAAATTGAAGATGTCATATTTTGTCATAATATTTCCGGACATAAACAACCAACAGCAGTTGTTCTCTCTTTTCCCAAATTTAATGCACATGGGGGTAATGAAAAAGGTATGTCAAAGGTTTTCTGTTTTCCTGTCTTCACCGGAAATTTGCTTTAGGATCATGTGTATCCAATTTTTTCTACATGAAAAACAGTTGTAAATGTTAATACTGTTCTGCCTGCGTTTATGAAGGAGTCAATTGATTAGGCCTACAGACAGCATTATGGCACCAACCGCAACAGATGTTGGAGGGACAGTGGCAGTACACAGTAACAATATCATTATAGACTATCATTACTTTGATTTAGTGTGTTGAGTTCTCTGATGTGCCCTTCATATGTATCAGATTTCACTGGGCCAGCTGGTTGACAGGCTTCATGGGATACTCCTCCTCCCAAGGGCAAGCCACAAGGTTACACCATTGACACAATTAACCAAATGATGCACTCCTTTTAATTTTTGTGAAAAAGTTATAGTAATGAGCCAATTGGTTTGTTTTTTTTATGAAAACCATGTCTGCACTTTGATGGAATATGTTATCTTGTCTGTGTTGTTGAATTGACAGAATGACGACCAAGTTGCAACATTTTTTTCCAATAAAAGATATTTTACATACCTGACTGCATGTTGTTACACCATTATCACATTTACACTTGTTGCAGCCTTCCTCCCAGGTCTGGTTATGTGAGTACATGTGATCATTGTAGACACAGTGAAACGGAGACGGTGTTGGCACGCCAATCACTGATGAGCCATGAAAATAAAAGAAGCAGAAAGAAAGAAGCTGACATGAAATTCCTTCACATCCTGGATGGAGTCAGTTGGCAGCCCGAACCAACGAAGTTTGTCAAAAGTCAATGTAAACCACATGAGTGAGGGCGATAGCCACATTTTTCTGGACAGTTAGTATGGTAAAGCAATCTTACATGACGTGTCATGGGGTGAACTTTCACCGCTTGAAAGTTTGAAATATTTTGGAAATTTTCTTGTTTGTGTACCTATGATAAAATATGTATCACATAATGGCCTCCAATGCCCTTGGGAGCAAAAATGCCACACAGCCTTGGAAACCACAGGCTCTTTATTACTCTCTGTTTCTAACATTAAATTCACAAGTCTCAGCGGGTTTCTAGCATGGATATCTATTCTGCTACAGCATAAGAAGGAGATTACAGGTTAAAGCCACATGGCTTTTGAAAATTTTCACCATTTTTAAAGCTTGCAAGTAGTGACATATGGTATGAATGAATTGGAGAAAGCTATGTTTGGAATTTTTTGAGAAAGTCTCTCGTAAAAAACACTGTACATCTAATTTACTATGGAGCCTTCTTTACCCGAGAGATGTGCATTTCCACACGTAGTGTTCATTTAGGAACACTAGATCAAAACCTGATAGAAAAGATGTCTTGATGGCTGCTACCACCAAAGAATAAATATACAGAGACTATGAGACATGTGAGAATGTCCTAAATTGTTCAAAATTTGACTGTGATGAAAAGAAGAGGAGCGTAGCTTTCATTTAAAATAACAAATTGCACACATGACAGCACAACAAAAACAAGTACATATTAGGAACATGTGTACACAAACATTCAAGGGTAACCACATTTTTTACGATAGCGTCTGTGACAGAAAGGGGGATGAAATATATAGCATTTTAATGATCCAGTAACTGAACATTGTGAAGTCGGCGGGCAGGTGGTGGCCTGGATTTGTGATACTAACCTGTTGAACATTTGGGCCCTGTGCGACGTGGTGGACATATGCAAGTGTATGCGTTGATGCCATCAATGCAAGTACTACCATAGGCACAGGGATAAGAAGAACAGTCATTGATGTCTGCAAGTAATAAAAACAGAATAATTACAAATCTTGCACGCTTCAACTGTGATACAATACCGTATTAATTTCTTCAGACTTTTTCGTTTGGAGTGCACAATTTGACATAAACTTCAAAACCACGTCTAAATTAACACGTTAAACTTTTAACATATATTTTATTGCAAAAAGGAATCTTGGAAATGTTGACAAAAATTTTGGCGGGAGGTAGTGACCAGAAACAGGTTACAGCTGCAGATTTTGAGGTCAGGAAAGAGACTACAGCATGGAGCATCTTGCGAATGAAATATTATGACAGTAGAATGAGTGGTAGTAGTTACACCGATAAAATAAATCTAGCTACCAATAAAGAGACCATAAAAACTGACAGGGAAGATGTCGGCAATCAAAAATTTGTGGCTGGAAGGTCTACTGAAGCTGAGTTCTTGTGAATTACAGTCCAGTTTCTCAAAGTCAGCCAAAGAGCTACTTACTTATCCTACAGTCAGGACCTGAAAAGCCTGGCGCACATTCACAGACAAACCAGTTCACACCATCGATGCATCGACCTCCATTGTAACAGGGGTTATTTTTACAATCGTCTATATCTAATGACAAAATGTAATGGTATACAAATATTAGGTCATGCATGAAGGGCTACAGAATATACAAGTCTTTTCACCTAAACTTTACATGTGAAAATGTGTTGTTTTCTTGAAATTAACAATTTAGGAGTTTCTAATTATAATATCACTTTTAATTTCAATATAAGCTTGAGCAGGGGAACCTCCATGGTTGTTATGACAGATTACAATTACTTTAAAAAACATGAGAGATGTGAGACGAATTTTAAAATAATACTGAGACAAAAACTTACTGATTTGACAGTTTATGCCTTCAAAGCCTTCTTTGCAGATGCATGTATAGGTATCTCCACTGTTAATGCATGTAGCACCATGCTGACAGGGGTTATACTCACAACTGTTGTTTGTTGCTGTGTCAGAAGAGAAAAAAAGAAGTTTAGTGACAAAAAATTGACAAACCGATACAAACTGTTTATTTCTACAGTCACTTTAGAAACAAACAACAGGACATTTGATGTATCGCTACCAATTTAATGGACATTTGCTGGCTCAATTTGTTCACTTCTCTTTTGAAAACAGTAAATGATTTAACCATTAACACATGTTGATGGTCGGAGAGATGGGGCCTGAGTGAGTCGTTGTAAAGCATCTCCTTTGGACCTCTGCATCCGGTCTTGTCAAGCGTTTGAAAATTGATGGCATGAAGAAAGTTCACTAGGGTCAAGGTTTCATCTTTCAAGCAAGAGAGCTGCATGGAAAATAAATCCTTGGAGATGACTGACAAGCAGCTACTGGAAGCTTCATTCAACATGTCACAATCTGTTGCCTTGGTTATGAGATGAGTGAGTGTAATATATAAGAGTGATGGGAGATCACAGACAAGAAAATGACAGGATTGATACCAAAAACTGAGGAGGAAACTTCAGGGTGTGATAATTTCATCATTTCATTTGAGTTCACATTTCAGTAAAAAACGTTTTTTAGACTTTTGATGCTGACAATTCTTTTTGTGTGGACCCACTGTCAAACAGATGCCTAGGCATGCTCCTTTCCCAAATCATGCATCAGAAGTTGAGGTTAATTTTTAGCACCCTAAAATGAGGGGAAAAATACTCAACACATTTGTAGGTGTTCAAAATTGTACCACTTGTTCAAAAACACTTGAGTTCAATGTTTTAGATTTATTGTACATACGCAAGTTACATGTACGGCCATGCCAGCCAACCGGACAGTCACATGAGAAGAACTCCCCCTGGTCAGAGCAGACGCCTCCGTTCCTGCAAGTGTTTTTGTCACAATGTGAAGTTCCTGAAAATGGATGACGAAGAGAATGTCACAATTTTGAAGTGTTTGTACGTAACTTGATACAGGAAAACTTGCATTTATTCATTGCACTTTAGTTGTAGTGTTAATTATATTCCTCTTTAAATTATGTCAAACAAGTTGTGAACATAGAAAACAGGCGGCAACTGATCACAATAGTTCTCCTTACATGTACATAGAGCAATTGGTAGCTAAAAACTGATGAAAAAAATTCATGTCAGATTCTGCTGAGGTCAAACTTCAATGTGTAGGCCATGACATCCTGTTGCTAGGGAGAGGGGCAAAGGCAGACAGTGAGATTGTGAAATTGCACAGCAGTGGACTTACTTGAGTTGCATGTTTTGCCTTTCCATCCATCTGCACACTGGCAGAAGAAGTCAGCTGGCAAATCAACACAGGTACCATTATTCCTGCATGGATTATGCTCACATTCATTTTTGTCTACATTTACAAACAAAAGTAAATAATACCTTATTACATGTAAGAAAGTAACATGCAGTTGCTTTTGAAAGACAGACAGGGTACTCTTGAATGGATTAATCTAACCTCTACACAGATGTTTTGTGACAGTGCAGATATAAAATCATTTCAAAGAGTGTGGAAGGACCTTTGCATTGAGAATTGACAGACGACCTAAAACATAGCATCTTTGGATTTGTACTACTTCCATCAAAAAAAGCAAAAAGCTGTCTCCATTTGGATGAGTGAGGAAAACAAGACACTGATGAGAACTGGGAGTAATTTGACATCTTGACATGACCTCTTGATGACCTCATGAATATTTTCTTTTACGGTAACTCACCGATGTGACAGTAAAGACCTTCCCATCCCTCTGCACAGATGCATGTGTATGAATTCAGTCCATCAACACATGTAGCTTGGTTCTGACATAGATGGTTTTCACAGTCGTTTATATCTGACAACGATGAAAAGACATCAGTGACTCCAGTGCTGATGGAATTTTATGCAGTTTTTGAAACGTATAACCTACACACATTTTACAATAATTACATAAACAGGTTTAGAGAAAATTTGGATTGCATCTCTCCTTTGGATTCATTTTCTGTGTTTCTCTGGTAAGCAAAAATTCACTCCTTCAGCTTGATGTTGGAAGAATTCTCAACTTAACAAATATAACTTATTCATTTTAAAGTTTTCCATTACACTTCACTTAACTTGAGTGAGCAAGAATGTTTTCATTGACAGAACACACATGTGCAACATGTCAAAATTAGACAAATCAATAACTATCTTGAGAAATTTCTGCAAGGACGCAAATATTAATAGAAACAAGTCAGTTGATGCATACTTTCATGGCAGTATCGCCCCGTGTATCCAGAATTGCAGACACAGCTATGCACACCACCTCCGTGGTTCAGACACATGCCATGATCACCGCACACGCTGGATGGTATCAGTTTTACACCTCCTGCACTGCTGTTGGAAGCTACGGACACAGTGCATGGATTTCCCGGTGTTTCTGCAAGGTAAAATTGGGAAGCACATGGAACTTTAATGACTGACTAGCTTGCTAATGAAGTGTACTGGGTCTCTCTCTTTCATTTTTTTCATTAAACTTCTAACCTTTGCAACCAGAGAAATACAGCTATGCTAGATCTTCATTTCATCTGCATGACATGAATTCTACAGTTTATGTATTATTATCAAAACCTGATGTCCACCTAAAAACAGCGTTACTCTATCTAGAAAGTCCCTATTAAGCTTTAGAGTGAAATCTGACCAAAAATAGAATGCTACCTTTTACCTATATGGCTATATTTTTATCACATTTAATCTGATATTGAATGATGTAATTGACCACACACGGCTATCAATATAGAGCAGACAACACCCTACGGGATGTGTTGGATTCCCACCCATTCCTGCAGTTTCCGAATAGTTTGGAACAAACATATCCTGACCACTGGAAGTGTAGGCGAGTGCGAATGAACATACAACTTACCACATGATGAGGACTGGCAGCTGGGTTTTGGATGGGAGCAGTTTTTGCCTTGGTAACTGTCAGTGCAGGCACAGTAATAATCATTTTCGATCTTGAAGCAGCTGGCTCCATTCTGACATGGGTTTGGGTCACAAAAGTTGACATCAACCTGGCAAAGAGGGAATTGTACATGCTCTTAATTAGAGAACTGTTTAAACACATTTCAGAGTTTTTTGTGTTTTGAAATTAGTGTACATCCATCTATAATTCCAAAGTGCTCGTATCACCTGCCATTGCTGTCCCGAATATACATGATATCGGATCCAGATGCTTTCTGTCCTATAATTCAGTGGTCGATAATAACAAATACCATACAAAGCTATGACTCCCTTTACTTCTAGTTTACCATTGCCACAATGAATTGAGTTGAAGGAAATAGAAGAACTTGTGGACCAAACTTAACCCTTTCACCACCATGGTTTGGCCCAAACCAATCGTAATCAACAGTGAGTGTGGACCTATGTATAGGGCATTGGGGGATGAACTTGTCAAATGAGCACTTGGTAGCTTGTTTTGAACGTGACTTTCTCATGTTATCACAGATGTCAGCCGGTCAAAGTTCAAACTTTCATGAAGTTCAACTTTGTCAAAAAGAGATTTACAATGTATGAATGTTTGTAGGTAGGAAGGGCTGTAAAGCTGATGTATATGCGACCATGTGTCCTTGTGATTGTTTTGTTATGCAAGATGTTCTATATATCCCGTGCATTTAGTCACAGACTGATGGTGATCTCACCTGACACTGATGACCCGAATAGCCTGGTGGACAATTGCAGTTGTACCTGTTCACTCGATCTTCACACCTTCCACCATTCTGACATGGATTACTGACACAGTCATCTATGTTGACTTCGCAGTTTGTCCCCGTAAAACCTGGTTCACACACGCACTGATAATCATTTACAAGATCCTAAATAAGACAAAGCAAAGAGAAACTAAACAAAAACCTCTACATGTACATAAAAACAAAACGACTTTCATTAATTGACTCAAGAGGGCGGGCTCCTTAAAATTTCTAATTGACGGGTTAATCAATTAAAAGTATTTTTAATTAGTTTCTCATGCTTGATTAAGTTGATATGATCTTTGTTGGAAAGAAAAGCTGTACATTCACAACAAACATTTTTTAATTTGTTGTTTTAAAAATAGAAGTTCACTTACCAGGCAGGTGGCTCCATTCTGACACTGGCCATGGCAATCATCAGCATCTATTAAAAGAAAGTTCCGAAAAGGAGAAAATTTAAAGAAAAACTATTTACTTTTGTTTCGTGTAGACATTTATGTCCATAATCAGCATCAACTCAGTTGATGAAAAGGGACTAAATTATTACTTTCAAATTTCTAATTCAAATCAAAGATTTTTTTGCCAAATTGTGGTGGTATTCGTTGTCTGAAAGATTAACTTCATCATGAAGAGGTTTGTAAAGTAAAGTAAAGGCAAAGTGTAAAGCAGAAGTTACATAACTTAAGATGAACAAGTGTCGGCTTTAAAAAGAAATCAATTTTTTGATATCAATAGCAGTCTTCTTGTCTGTCTTTTTTGAATAGATATATTCTACAAAGACCATGATACCTAGAGATAAAAAGTAAATTACTATAAATACTTTTGGTTTGGGATTCTAATTTGAAAGCTAATTCTCTCTCAAAATAAAAAATTTCCAGTACCTCACACACCTTCATTGATATTGAGTCAGATAAAGTACGAAGACTGAACAAAAATAATGACTCCGTGAAAAAATATGACATATAAAAATGTATTTGATGCAGATAACAAGGGCAATTAACAACGACTAACTACATACACCAGGAAAGGTGAATACAACGGATTCTGCAGATTCTACGTTGCAACATGTTGACATCCAAGTCCCGTCTGTTCATTGATCCGCACCAAAAACTGTTGGTTGTCATTCCATACCCTCATCTAGGAGAAACATCACTGTGTGCAGTCTCCATAACAAGACACCGAGCACTGAGCCGAGTGACAAAAGGTCGCAGACTGAAACCTACACCCTACTGTGTACAGAATGTCATGACATGAAGCTGAGAACTTTCGGTAGATACTTTCTCCCATATTGAGTGGATTGCATTTCAGTGCACCACTAAATATAGTTGCAGGCGTCATCTGTGCGCAACCTGCCATATATGTTTCTTTTAATTAAGGTAACAACCTGGTCAAGACACTGCCAGATATGTTATGGTGTCTGCTGTTCAACTTACTGTGATCGCAGTTCTTCCCTGTCCATCCGGGCTGGCAATCGCAAATGTAATCCCCGACAAGATTCCTGCAGTTGAATGCGTGTACACAGGGCCTTCCTTGGCACTCGTTCTGATCAAGCGCACAATTTGCACCATTCCACCCGGGGCTGCAGAGACACTCGTAACCGTTGACAAGGTCCTGGCAAGTGCCTCCATTGAGACATGGATTCGAAAGGCATTCATCCACGTTGTCTGAACAACGCACACCTGTCCAACCAGGTGAGCATTTGCATATGAATTCTCCACTTGGGCTCTCTTGACAGGTGGCGCTATGATAACACGGATTGGATGCACAGGCATGCTCAGCTGGTAAATAGACAGACACATGCCAAAAAGAAATCTTAATATCAATAAGCCAACATACCAAGATTAATTTAATACAACAAATAATTAACTGGAATAGAAATCAGTGATAGAAAGACCAAATCAGCTAACTACCCCATCAATGAAATTACAGTACATTGATACTATAATACTACGAATCTCAGTTGCAATGTTACCACCCACACTTGGTCTCTTCTGCCTAAGGTCTCTCCAAGAGGAGAAATCTCTAGCACATAATCATCTTCAGTTATTTCCTGTCGCAGATTCTTTTCAGAACAGAAGCAGCTTGAGACCTATGGAACAACTTTAAAGGTCATCTGCAGGACGCTGTGAGGTATTCACTAACTGCAGTCTAAATTCCCTCTCCCCAGGACAAGCAAATGAAACAGATGAAACGGATGCTACATTTACCGACAGCCTGGTGGTGATTTTTAAATGCTGCCTTACTATCGGATGGGAGAGGCACAATAGGTGGGAGGACCAAACTGTAAGCATAGTTTTCCCTTATCTACCACGGTCTAAGCATCAATGACTTTGTGGATTATGAAGTCACATTCTGGTAAAATTCAGAATGTAAAAAACTGATGTAGATGTGCTAGCATTTTCAGAAAAGTATTTTCTACTAAAAAATGTCACAACAGGAAGTTTCCCTTATTATTACTTTCAAGGACATGTTTCAAGAGCCCACTAAATATTTGTGATGAGAATAAAATTAGCAGTAGAAATAGGGCTTTTGTTATATTTTCCAGAGAACTGATATTTGGATGGAGCTGTTGTTGTAACATCAAATTTCTTTTCCTACTTACCGATTTCACAATTAGTTCCTGAGTAGCCCTCTCGACACTGACAATGATACCTATCAGGCTCTGTATTGGTGCATGTACCATCATTTAAACATGGTTGCGTTCCACACGGGTTTAAATCTGTGAATGAAGGAAATGATTAAAAAAAATCAACAAATGTAAAATGACATAACAAGAACCCCATTTAACTTGGAAGATTTCTCTATGCTTGTATTTAATCAACTGTAAGATTCCTTCTGATTCGCAAAACTGCCCAGATGGGAGTGTTTTATAAAGTCCTTAGGAAATGACAGGTTAGTTGTCTAAATTCTTATCCGCTTGGTAATATGATGATCCTGTGAACCCATACCTAGCAACAAGTCATGAAAAATACAATCAATCTATGGTAGTTAATGAGTAATCACAATTAACAACTATACTTCCCCAAAAGTGTTAGGGGAAGTATACAATTTTAGTGACACTGGAATTGAAACCCTAAAATGTGAGGCAACCCCTATAAAATCATGGTGGTACCATACATAGTAATTAAATTACAAAGTCCTATAATGACCGACTGTTATTATAGACTGATCAGGTGAAACTAAATGACTGATTTTAAACTGTCCACTGACAATCACTTCAACAGTGAATGTAATTTCCATTGTGCATGATATCAGAAGGAATCTGTATCACCATAACAGCACTGGATTTTAAATCAAGATTTGAATATCGAAACAATCATTAATTTTAATGCAAACTGCTAGTACAATTAGTACAAATTGAATTGTGCAAATTAATAACTTTCTGCGGGTGGACTTTCCACTGGAAGTTGGTTATGCTGGTATCCATGACATCAGGCCATTTTATTATGTGATTTCATAACCATTGTTTACAATATCATTTGCGACTGAGCATACCAGCATTAAAACCTTCTACCTTTCTGTGATATTATAACATAGATTTGTCACTAATACTGGCCTCCTTTAATTTTGAGAAGAGCATTAAATAACTGCAGATACTGATGAATGTGAGAAAAATGGTAGTGGAATGAAAGTAGTCTGAGGATTTGGGTAAAACAGATGGGATTATCTTTGTCATATTCTACCTTGGACACTCATTCTATTTCTATGCAGACGACCATTAAGTCTGCAGGATATTTTTATCTCCGAAGTTCAAAATTAAATGCCGGAAATTCATGAATGCAACTGAAAGGAATATGATATCCATTGACCCTTTAGACCCCATTTCACCATATCGCGGTTCTCCTTTATCAGAGAAAATTACAGGATTGGGTCAAACCATGGTGGCCAAACAGTTAAACCAACAACTTTGGTGCCATAGAAGTAAATTTTTGTTGCATAAATGCATGGACACAGGACAATGGAAGTAACGGCAACTGGAGACGTGAAGTGGGCTGCCATGCGGACTGGCTAGAGTGAGCATCAAGAACACTGTACCTTTTTCACACAGATATCCTCCCCAGTTGAGATCACAGTTACACTGCCATGGTAAATTGCATGTGCCATGTACACAGGAAGGATAGGTCTGACATCGATCACACAGTTCACCTTGCCAGCCATGTGCACATCTGTAAATTCAAACAAAACATCACAAATTTATATAACAAATCACATATTTGTAATTATATGAAAAGGATAAAAGCAAACGACACACAAAATATTATGAAAAATGTTTCTGTTGGAGCTTCCTAGACTTCTGAAAGAAAAATTATAAAGTGAAATAATGTAAAGCACCACTGATAATATTCATATTGACAACAAATTTAAATGTAATCCTATTTTGTTAAATTTCAGTCAAAATGATTCAAAGTTACTATTTTTATCAATTTTTGAGTAACAATAATTATTTATGCAAAGAAGACCTTCCCTTGACTATGTGTTTTTGGATGTTCTCTATGCTCCAAACAAAGGTCAGTTACCGGAATTGGGGAAGTCAAGTTGGCAGTTTGTTGACATGAATGTTACCTTTAAAATTTCTAGAAATAGCTTTTTAGATTTCTTCAGTGAGGTTTAGTTTACAGTGATTTTTCCCTAGCGGTATTTGTTATCACCAAATCGTTTAAGCGGCCTTGTGCTTCTATGCACAAATCTTGCAGTCTGAGTGTTTCAACTCTTCATAGTGATTTAAAGTTGAAAAATGATTACAAACAGCTTGGACGGTTGATATTTATTGGATACATCCACTGAAAACACTGAACCCTGGGAAATGCCTCAAATACCCTAGCTAAATGAACCATGGAGAAGTTATGTTTCTTGTAGAGCGATGTCAAGATGAGAGAAAGGTTAACATGCTAAATGTGAGGGTAAAACTTGCCATATCTAATATCAACAAAATAGAACTGCTCTGGATATCGAATACAGGATAAAGTACCCGGCCATGAAAATCACAACAAATGAAGTCAGAAAACAGGTGAAGATTAACTATCATCTGTGGCGCTAATTGAGAAGACTCCTAAGGGAAACATCTCCGATTTCACTTTTTTTTAATATATACACATCTTCCAGGGTTCTTTGAAATTTCAGCTGCACTCAACAGTGGAAATCACAGACAGGTTAAGATGACACAGCAGTTTTATATTGTCTCAGACTGAACGTGAGCACGGCTGATACCACACACATTACAAGCTGAAGCAGCGTGCTGATTAATCAAACCTGCATCAGCACATGTTTTAATCTTTCTCTAAGTTTCTCATGACAGGACTGAGTCCATGGAGGAGTATTTGTATTAACAGGAACTGAGAAAAGACTCATATGGCTGTCCCATCAACAGCAGTAAGCATTTATAAATGTTATATTTTCACAAAATTTAGTTTTATAAGACAAAAGTGTCAAATTTCTTTTTGAATAAATTCTTTTGATCATCTAGCTGGTGAACACTTTGAGACCAGAATCTCCTTCATTTAAACACTGTGAGACTAAAATTATTTGATAGACACTTCATATACCGTAGAAAACATTTATCATTTTTCAACATCAATTACAAAATATCCTATATAAATTTTGGCAGATACTTGCTGAAAAAGAAATTTACCCATGACAAAAATCTGAAAAAGTATGTACCAGATTTTGAAAACAGATTTTAATATTTTCTTGATGAAATCAAATTGGAGAATTCCAATACTTTCTGAATGGGCATTTTTTCCCATCTGTTTTTCATTGTGAAAATTTTGTTGATCATGGGATTACACAACCTGGCAGTGGTGAAAATCAATTAAAAAAATTTCTGATCCTTGAGAAATTGATAAATGTATGAAATGTTCAAAGATGGTTTCCTGTAAATTTTAATCAGTCATAAGATATATATCCACATGTTTTGTTGGTCAATACATAAGATTTCTTTGTTTTGTTGAGGCTCTTATTGTTAGACTTAAACTGAAACAATTCACTTCAGCTTTGTGTCATGATTCTGCATTTTCATTCTCTATGTCGAGCTAATTGTTTTATGACAAAGTGATCATAAATTACATGTAAAGACAAACAAATATGCACACACTTAAGCCTATTTATAGCAGATATCATATCTCTCTGACACTTGAAATTATGTTCTCTGGTGGCCATAACTAGGAACAGAGTCTCTTGGTGTTTGATGTTCAGATGTCACTGACGTGTCCCAAAAATGATTCATGCCAAAATAAACCAAAACAGAACCATAACAGAAAAGAAGAAAGTAACACTGAACAATGGTAAATCAATCGTACAGCACACCAGGAATAAAGCAACAGCTCAAAATACATGTAGGGTATGAAATAAAATTGACTAATCAGCTGTGGGGGCTTGATATACAGCTTTGCTGGTTCACTTATTTATAGGGGACAGCGGTCTCTTCTATTCAAAGCAATATATACAGCCTGTATGAGACACACATGGTTTGTGTCAAAGCCAGTATGCAGCTCAGTGGTACCTATATAAGGTATCTATATCCGGCGTACTGCTCTAGTCTAGTTCATTCTTTGCACACAGTGAGTGGCAAAGAATCCATGGTCTTACCCTACCGCTAAAACACCTCTGGGAAAGTTGGATGAGGGACCTGATAACGTTTTAACAGCACAAATTGAGATAGATGAGACGACACATCTGTCAAATCCCAAAACACCAATGGAATGTTCTGCTAGGCCTATCAAGCTTGGAGCAAGTCTCTGACAAGTGATACTATTCCCTACTACTCTAAACTGCTTTATTTTCAATCTGACTGCTGTGCCATTGACTTGCCACAACTGCCTCTGCACTTAGTTTATATACATAACAAGTCCAGCTTTTGTGTTTTCACTGTTTGCTACTGACAACAGACAATGCAAAGAAAGTGAGCCAAGCAATGCAATAGGGTATACTAGTGAAGAGCAATGTCTAAAGATTGCGCCAACTTGAGGTGTAAAACCATGTCTACATTCTATTCTGGTATCAACTACAGTGTCTGCCTATAGCATGGCACTTATGTGATAGCAGATCACTATACCTGATATTACAGCCCAATATATAACACCTATGTGACTCTAAAGTTGGGCATTCCAAAAGAAAAACATGGTTGAACCTTTAAACCATTGCACAATTTATTTCTTGGGCAGCTGCCATAATATATATTCACAGTAGAGCTGTCCATAGTTGGTACATATGCAACTGCTCATACCCCTCTTAACCTAGACATTGTAAATATACACATTACAGACCCTTCCCACTGGATGTCGGTATCTGTTTTGAAAAATTTGCTCTGATTTGTTAACATGAGCTGGGCTCAGGTTGAATATCACTATGCCGGTGAACTATTCTGGTTATTTGTTATCAGGCGGGGAACACAGCCTGTCATCACAGATGTCACATTTGCTGATAACAGACTTTGATAGATGGCTTTTGCATTGAGATCACCAAATTTTCCCATGCCCTGTAGCACCCCATCAAATTAACATTCTGCAATACAAGCCATTAATTCCCTATTCTGGGGAGGAAGAGAAGCGAAAATGCTGATTATATATCTTGAGATATTATTTGTATTTCTGGTTATGGTTGGAGGTGAGCTTGTTTTCTGATTTGGTAGAGGCAAGTGTCTACCAGTGTGAAATGACCATGTAATGAGAGTTGTACATATCAGAACAGGCAGGAAAATAATCCTGTCCCATTAACCCTGACACTTGGAGGAAAGACCCTTCAAACACACATACCTGACAACAAAACATTATGAAATGCATCTCTTCTATAACAAAGTGCCTCACTCAACACACAAAATGTATTACACCAGATTCTGATTAATCTGACAAACAAGGCTTAATCCCTTGTGAAAAACAAACATAACTGATTCCAGTTAATTATTTAGATAGGGACATTATCTTTTATCAGGGACTTTACTTTGCAAGAACATTTGCTATGTTTGTTCTCTTATTGTTTCTTATCACTCTTCTGTACATAATCCGTTTAGGACTTAGATCTTTTACAGAAATTTTCCCACCACTTCTCATGTATTATGCTGTCTTTATGTAATGTGCCATTTGTATTAAAACAAATCTTGGGCTCCAGTCATGAATAACTTTGATAAAAGGTGACAAGTACCATATCTAGAATTAAATGCATAAAACTTGAAATTTGTAGAACAAGTCATTGACAATGACATAGTCCCCCTGCTTGTAATTGGGAATTTGTCAGTGGAAGTATTAGAAGTCAATATGATGCACATGAAAAAAGAAATGAGGGTACCAAAGACCTGTCTGTGACTAATGCCCATGTTAGATTGTATTGTAAACGAGTAGGCATTTTGTATGAATGACATCAGGTTATGCTGTTTTACCAAATTGGACAGAATTAGGTATGTCATGCACTGGTTCTGGAAATGTCTAAATTCAACTAATCTGCAAGAAACTGGTCAAGGCATGTCTGAGTAATGACTCTTGACATTAAAAAATCAGAATGCAAGATATGAACCTAGCCTGCCACCCTAATTTAATATAAAGGTCATTAAATATGTCAATTCGTATTTAAATGACAGGGTAATACTATATGTTTTTGCATGCTATTACAACACTGAGATAATAATCTGTACCAAGTTTCATAAAATTTGATGCAGTGCTTCTAGACATTCATCCTAAATACAAAAATTCATTAAATATGCAAATTAGCAATTAGTTTAAACGATACTGCTAATTTCATTGCATTCTATTACAGCACTGAGAGATCAACATCTGTACCACATGTCATCAAATTCGATGCAGTATCTCTTGACATATCACCCTAATTACGAAAATTCATTAAATATGCAAATTAGCAATTGATTGACTTGATTCAGCGAAATGTTGTATTCTACTATAACTCTGCTACATCAACATCTGTACCAAGTTTTATGTAATTTCAGTAAGTATTTCTTGACACATCACAAAAATTATGAAAATTCATTAAATATGCAAATTAGCAATCAATGACTCAAAATTAGCATATGTTTTCCTGCACTATTAGAGGTCTATGTGACCAACATCTGTACAAAGTTTCATCAAATTTGGCGCGCTCTGTAAAACAGAACTCTTTTTCAAAAAGC